>BGPR01025210.1:1761-22516 GCA_013235015.1 Araneus ventricosus | reverse complement strand
CGATGCCGCAGAAAAGTGGCGTAAGGACCTGAGATATTCCTCTCTTCTCTAACTTGCACCCTTGAATCCTTCCTGCTCTATTTTATCCCCACAGCCACAAATCAAGGACATCTATCCAGCTTAACAGATCTAAAAAACAAGAGCAGGAATCACTTCAACAATCCTTTCTCTGTCAGGCTGTCCCCACATTTTCTAACCTGGTCTAGCTAAGTCCAAAACGAAGATGATCTCCACATCTTGATTACACCATTAACATTTTAATCGTTACAAAACGTCTATGCGCTTTAACACTTTTAACGATAAACTGATAAACATTCTTATCCAAAATCTGATTTATATCTTTACTCAGTAACCCAAAACATCTAAAAAGAGACACGCATCACCGAATATCCTGATTATCATCCTGATCCTGAGAGGAACCCAGACCGAAAGATCTTTCAGCCAAACCTACTATTCGTTATATCCTTAGTAGTTTTTCACAAGTGGAAAGAAATCATAACAAAAAAATATCCAGTGAAAAAGCAAACAACTGAATTTGAAACCAGACAACGTAAAAATGGTTTGATATTTCACTAAGCGCACTAATATATGACATTATCTAATGAAATTACTAAGTAGTTTGATCCAAAGAAACAGGAAATAAATCAGAAAAAGCAAAATTAAGTTTAAATTAGCAAATTATCAATTTTAAAATTAATGGATACATTAAAATTAAAAATATATATTTCATATTGTTACAGTCAATCATACAAAAAATACTTATCATTTAAAATTTAGCACTTTGACGTCAAACCGTATTCTACCACGTGTAATTTAGTCAACATTTGTATATTTTAAAATGTTTTATAAAAACTGTTGCATGGAAAATTTTAGTTCAATGAAACTATCTCGTGCCTCAAGTAATAATAGAATTGTAAAAGTACATATTGGTACTTCCACACTGATAAATTTACACCGTCACTGTAGGGAGTAGTTGTAATTTCATCGCCCAAGGAAGTTGCACATATCGCCCTTCCTTGAGCCGGCAATTCATAGTACGCCATTTGTCCCAAGACGCGTTTTTTTTTTTCTTCACCCAATTCTATCTGAAAAATCCAGGCACGTTTGACCATCTGAGGTTTCAAAGTGTGCTATGATAGAGGGAGCAAAGATCGTTCTCTACAGTTTCTGATCCCTATTCCTTCCTCTCACCTGTCGATTTGATTCTAGCCTCCTAGTGCCAGGAGGTTCCAATCTAGGCAGGTTCTTTTGATGTGCCACTTCTAGCCTCGTTCGGGGTCTCAAATAACAACCGGCGCATGAACTGGTTGATTTCCCTTTGGTTTGTTGGAATTGATCGCTTGAATCATTTGTTTCAAATTTCATAGGTTTTCGACTAAGCTGATTGTTTTTTCTCATGGTGTGTCTAAAAATTCTCAAGGTGGGGTTTGGATTACATGCGAATTGCATGCTTTACAAGTTAAATATATAAATCAATACTTTCAAAAAACTAGAAAGAACATCTTATTAGAAACCAGTTGATTTGAGCCCGCCAACAATGTCTCAGATCTGATTGTTACAAAATTTATCAACAAAAGTTGTAGTGTAGTAAATCTCATGCACAGGCTGAGTGCTTAAAGCAGGCTATCTATCTCCAAAATGGGAAATTTGGAACACGAGAAGGAAAAACAACGTCAAGTTCAGTGGATAACCTATGGAAAAATAATAGCATAGTATTGGGAGAAAAAAGTCGGATTTCCAACCAAAGCAACCTGGCAATCTGTGCGCCAAATCTTGGGTGGACCCTTTGCGTGGGTAGTCACTTCAAATGACGGATCAGATCGGAACCCCGCGGACGAGGGTAGCAAATCTGAACGATGGATTAAAGGGAAATTTGGGGAGCGAAGAGCGGCTGTAACGTACTTGAACTCAGATGCACGTACCACTTCGACTTGTGGCAGAAAACCAGTCTCAAATAAAAAAATTGACGGAACGCAGATGAACTGCCGGCCTAAGAAAAAAAATAAAAAAAAAATTTGTACCTTGTAATAAATTTTAGATTTAAACATATACAAACAATAATTAGTTAAAAACCTTAAAACCCAAATCAAAGCTTATGAAACTGATTAACTCTTGAACTCGGCTAGAGTGAGAATTCATGCCTGCTAGAAACTGGAGTAAATTTTCATTCATGAAATCAGAACAAATCCCCCCTCTTCACAGAAATCTTCCAGGAGGACGAGACACCGGTTACAATGACCAACAATTGTCACCAGCCAGTTGGAACCAGTTCCTCCTGTACAACCAGGTCCTAAAACCGCCTTGAGTCTAGCCAGTGCGTCGAATGAGGCGGCTCTAGTGGAGGCGGATATACAGGGACCTATAGCTAAAAACAATTGGCAAAACCTAAAAAATTATTTACCGGGACACTCAAATCAAACCAACTACTCTAAACTCGATTGAAAACAAATGTGACCCACTAACAGAAAATGTACCAAGCAACATAAAGTAAAAAATGCCAGAAAAAAAGAAAATATTAGAAACATATGCAAAATACAAATTAAAATCTTTATAGCATTAGATAATTTACCTTCAAAGACTAATTCGGAAAATTACAGGGGTAAAGGAAAAAAAAGATTGATGCATGTAAAGGTAAACTCAACTAAAATTAATGATGAAACTACGGCGTTTAGGTTGACCCTCTCTGTGAAGGCAACGACATCGCGCGGCCGAAATCATCAGTCTTCCTTACATATCGCACTTACAGTAGGGATGAAGTGGTTATGAAAACCTGGGCTCTTTATTATTCCAGTAGTTTTTTTTGGACCGACTGGTTGAACCTGGCGTGGTTATATCGTACTGTAATAAAATAGCCGGGTTTTGGAAATAACCAGTTTATGTTATTTTATAAGTAAAACAAACGCAGTTTGTAGACAAATTTTTTATTAATGATGTTGTTTTAGACAGGAAATCAAATCATTAATAATACGGTTCATAGCACTCTTTCAGTGGACCAACCAATAGACGCCTTGAGGAAGCAGTTGTCGCTGATTGACTTAAGATGACAAATTCAAAGCGTCATAACTTGGTGTAAATTTAATAGAATGAACTTAAACAAGCTTTATATTCTGATCCAGCTTTTAAACTATTGATTTAAAAAAAAAAAAAAAACTGCTATGTAACTCTGGAACAAAAGTACCCAAGAAAAACCAAAAAAGGAAATAAAAACCCGGCTATGACTCACCAAAATGAAAACTGGTTAAAGAAATAAAAAACCTTAAGAAAAAGAAATAAAAACTGTTAAAAAGAAAATAAAAAAAAAAAACCGAAACCTGGATCAAAAAATACCAAAGAAAAACCGGTTAAAAGAATAAAAAAAACTAAGAACCTGACAAAAAATAATGAAAAAACTTCTGGTTAAAAAAGAAATAAAAAATAACATATAACTCAACTAAAAAATACCTGAAAACTGATAAAGAAATAAATGGTTAAAAATAAATAAAACCATTAAAAAAAAGAAATGAAAACTGGTTAAAAAGAAATAAAAAACGTTTAAAATAAAAAACCAGTGCTTAAAAAAGAAATGAAAAAACCAGTTAAAAAAGGAAATTAAATAAAAAAAACCGGTTAAAAAGAAATAAAAAAAACGGTTTTCGGTTAAAACAAGTAGGTTTTTATCATCCTTAATTTACCGACAAAAGGCGGAAAATACAAATTAATTGCCTTATTTTTTTAATCTACACTGATTGAGCTAATGCCGCCGCCCTTGGTCATAAAATTGTTTTCCTGCATGCTTGTTTTTGACGTTTGGGGCAGACCACCCACTCTGCTTCCTCTAGCTACGTTACTGAGCGTCACATAAATGAAATTTCAAGCGGTGACGCACAGAGATTATCGAAATCTGGGAACACCCAATTGATTGAAATGCACAATGACAAATATCTCCGTCTCAACTCTTTTAGAAAAGTCCAGCGAAATCATTAACGCTCAGGAATGTGGGCGTGGCTACGTGTCAGATGTAGACTCTCAGTCTACAAATTAGCATACACACCATGGGATACTGTTTGGATTCTGTAGGAGCTACGGCACTTTTTGTTCAGCAATTTAATTTCTTTTTTTTATTTCATGTTGATTCATTGACGCGGAACTCCATTAATATAAAATAGGAGTTATACCAGAATTAATTTAATTTCCTAATATAATCTTTCAGCATTCGTCTTTTTTTTATTTTTTTCCCCGAGTATTGCTAAACTGAATCTTTTTGCTAAATTATTGGAGCTTCAAAGTATCCAACTGAAGTTATTGTTATTTGACAGATTTTTTTTGAGCCGGGTTTAGCAGTTAGCTTTCTTATTTCCTTTTTAGTGTTTAGTTTTGATTTGAGAGTTGGTAAAAATTTTTTTCATGTTTTTATCTAATTATTTTTAATCCAGTTTTCGTAATTAGATCTTGTTTAGTGATTAGTTTTGATTTGAGTATTGGTAAACAACTTTTAGGTTTTTTTACTAAATGCTTTTAATCCATTTTTCGAAATTAGTTTTCATTTGAGTGTTTAACACGTTGAGGACGGCGTGTACCACCGGTGGCTCACATGCGAATAGTTTATCTCGCGGCGTGTACCACTGGTGGCTCACATGCGAATGGTTCATCTGGTGGCGTGTACCACTGGTGACTTATATCAGCTATAGTCTTATAACACAGTTTTGTTAGATGAAAAAAACTTCATGTGGTTAAAAATAACTTTTTTACTGAAAAATTGAAAAGCTTACTTTTACAGGTAGACTATAATAGACTTAACGTATTTACATATTTATTTGTTTTTGTGGGTTTTTTAAAAACATTTTAGACATAGTGGTGGTTCACCTTCGCAAAATCTGCAGAACGTTGTAACCCTTTTCGATTTACTTGCAGCAATATTTCTACCTCGTCGAGCAGATAAGGATTTATAACATTCACGGCATCGTTTCCGCGACTTTCTCGCAGTTCCGAAATACTTCTCAAGAAATATAAGCCGCCATATAAGACATAATGCGATTTTAACTGCCGTCTCAAAATCTGCGCCGTCCTCAACGTGTTAAGGTTTTTAACTAATTGTTTTTAATCCAATTTTCGCGCGCGCGCTTAATTAGTTTTGATTTGAATGTTTAAAGTTTTTAACCGATTGTTTTTAATTCAGTTTTTGTAATTATTTTTTATTTGTTTATTTTGCGTAAGCTTTTTTTCCCCTTTGAATATTGGGAAACTTTATGAATACAGATCTTTTTACTAAATTATGGGATCTTCAAAGTATCGGGCGGGCGTTATTGCTCAAATTTGCCAATGTGAATATGATTTTATATTACATCTTTCATGAGTGAATCTGTTCTGAGATATGACTGGTGAGCTAAAAGCCCGTCATAGGCGGGCACAAATCTCCTAGTTATTATATATTAGCCAAAATTCATTTACGACATAAACTTTAGTCGTATCATATATTTATGAAATCAAAATCGGTTGTTGCATTTGAGAATCGATGTTAGCTCTCGAGCGTTTTTAGTTTGAAAAATGTATTGACACAAATATTCTTAGACGTTATTTTCTTTTAAATGACACCTTTTGTTCGAATAAAAAAATAATTTGTGCCAGAAAAAATCTCGTTATGTCGTTTTCTATCCACGAATATACATTATAATTACCCTTTATTACATAGTTGCAAACCACTTTTATCTCTATCGATACAGGAACGTCTCATACGTCCCTTTAAGCGAAAGACGATAGCCGTCCGATTTTCCGACCCCTTTCGTTAAGGATTTCACACCCGCGGCGCATGTAGCAAGGGTCTGTGATAGTTTGTGATTTATCTATTCTGTAACCATTTGAGTAAATACTGTATTAAAGAGATTGATAATAAAATACATTTTAATACGAAACACTTGTTTTATGATTTTATCCCGACATTTTCACGAAAAATCTTCGGCGAGGAACCGAACTGCGCCTTTCTTATGTTTTTTTTATTGAAGTTTTACAATAATATTAGTTCAATGCCAAAACATATGAAATCAGCATTGTAATAATTTCGCATTATAAGAGTAGCTAAAAATTGCTCTTCTTAATAATAAACTATTCAAGTGGTAAAGTTATTAAATAGCAAGTATTCACTTGTGTTAATACTTTCTCTTTAACTCTTCTTTCTCTCTTTTAATTCCTCATGTTTTCTTTTCCGCAATTACCACCTTTGATTTCGTGTACCCCCAACTAGTCCTTCATGTACCCCCAGGGGTACGAGTACCACAGATTGGGAACCTCTGCTATATACTATTCAAAAATAAAAGTTAATTGAGTAAAAACTTTTTGAGTAAAACCAATACATACATATAAGTGGCGCATCCAGAATTCGGGTCGGGTCTGGGGGGGGGGGCGGCTGAGGTCATAAAAATTTTGTATCGTCGTGACAAATGTCAAACCTCATTGCTTATGTAAACCAAAACACTAACTTTACAGATTTTACTCACCTGACAGTAAGAATCATAAAGAACCGTACAAAACTTTCGACAATTTAATAAAAAATACAATGAAATAACTAGCAAAAAAAAATGTTTTCGACCCAGTCAAAGTTACAAGTACAAGTGGAATGACTAGAAAATCAGGAAAATTTCCGAGCCTGTCAAGCCAGAAAGAAATGTTGTCTCGTTTTCATTATTTTTTTAAAAAAGGGGAAATTAAGAACAAGCAGTTGTAGTGATTTTAAATAAAATCAAGAATTGTTGTTTAGCTCTGGGGGGGGGGGCCCGATAGCCACCCTCTGGATTTGCCACTGATACATAAAAATACATAACTTATGCTACCATAGAAGTCTGAATTATACTTAACTAGCAGTACCCTCACGCGTTGAACGTGACATCCTGAATTTCAACATTTTTTTTAAAAAAAAGCCTGCAATCTCCATTTTTAGGTTTAAACTTTGAAGCCACATTATGTAAATAGCTCCTTGAAGTCATATTTCATTTTTTTCAGTTTCAACGAAAGTACACGCAGGATGAACTTGTCTTCTAGAACTAAAGATATTAGCCTTTACATTCGACTATCAAAAAGTATAAAAACAAGGAAATAAAAACCCTGATCTGTCGGCGCGGCGATGGACGGTACGATCGTACTGCAAAATCTCTCTGAAAGCAAAGGGATTATGACGTCACGTGGTGCTGGGAATAGAACACCGCGACCTTTGTTTACGAAGAATCACGGAGGGAGAAATGGAGTGAAAATATTTTAACATTTCAGAAAACTATTAATTAAAATTCATTTTACATCATAACATAAAAGACTTTTTAACCGTTTAACCTTAAAAAAAATGAAAAAGATAACGTTTGTAGAACGGTGGATGCAGTAAATTTAATTACGAAAACGAAATTTCGTTGGCAAAACTGATTATTTTTTAAAAATTTCTCAAAATTCAGTAAATTACGTTTGAAGCTCAAAACAAATTTCATTAGAAAGAAAATTGTTTGTTATATCCGATGGTGCATTGATTGTGTTTCATTAGAAAAGATACTACAACCATAAACGTTCCGAAAAAATGACCCAAAACAACACAAAACATTAAATAGAAAATTTTCTAGATTAAATTTTAAAATTCGGGCTTCGAGGTGCATTGAGTCACCATTACGACTACCTGTGTGCCAAATTTCGTGGCTGTAAGTGCTATAGATTCGTCTGGACATCGCAGACACACACAGGCACACAAACATTTCCTTTTATAAGTATATAGATTAAAAAGCCAATAAAAATTTTGAAAAATTCACTGTATCATCTCTCTTCATCGCTTTACACCACTTATTGCGAAGAACATCATTATTTGGTACATTGTTAAATAATTTATCGGGTGCAGTTATAGTTGTACTAACACATTTAGGAACAATACAATACTTGTATCTTTTCGACATTATTTAATCTGATGCGATGGTCGGAAAATATAGAAAAAGAAAAACTTCTATAGCGAGCGAACGAGAACTCGCTGCTGTTGGGCATATATGACGTCAGACCCGTTTCGCGCCAGAATATATCGTTTTCCCCTCCAAATCTGAGAGGAGAGCTTTGATTGCAAATAAATAATAATAATAGAGAAACGTCCTAGAGTTTTATGTTAATACGTTTTTTAATGTTATTGTTCATTTTTAAGCATTCTAAATCCGTTAAAAAATGAAAGCAAATGCTGAATTTCCCCATTACTACTCAAAAAATTGCAACAGCAAAGTATCGTTTATACGTTCATGCGTCTTCCAAGGGACTGACGTAAAACGATGCATAAATGAAAAGACGTATAATTGCATTGAGTCACTATTACGACTACCTGTGTGCCAAATTTCATGGCTGTAAGTGCGATAATTCGTCTGTGCATAGAGCGCGCGCGCACACACAAACATTGCCTTTTGTAAGTATAGATATCAATAGAAAAGAAAAACCAATTCTTCTAAGAAAATCTATTTTGCTTACCATTGGCTTTCAGCATCTCGTAATTTTTCTGAACATTTTCGTAGCGAATTTTCTCATATTCGCTAAGCGCTGTCCATGCATCGGTCGTAAAATACTCTTTGGCATTCGTATTCGAATGCCAGCTCATTTTTTAGTTCAATTAATACTTGCTAACGCTTAACCGTTTTGTAGAATTATAACTGAAAGTAAGTAATAAGCTGTTAGCTCTCAGTACTTGTTTTAAAACGAATCGTAGTCCGGTGAAATCTCGTTTGCATTAGCGAATTAAATTAAATAATATTTTTTTCCGGAAATAATCTTTGCAGACGACTTTGATCTATTATAAATTTTTGGGAAAAATTAAATGATGAAAAAATATCACTTTATCTGGTTGGCAACATATAAAATCAGATACAGTAAGTATCCCTTTGTAATTTCGTTTTTTTTTTCCTCTTATTTATATTGTTGCTGGCGCCAATGCATAAACCCTTCATTGATAACTCTCCAATTTTTCGTTCTCTTTTGTTTTTTTTAAATCGTACAGATGGTATTTCCGGTGTTAATTCCATTCAATGTGTTTTCGCATGCTGCTGAAATGATACAAGCCCCTCGCATCGCAGG
Source organism: Araneus ventricosus (assembly GCA_013235015.1). Lineage (NCBI taxonomy): Eukaryota > Metazoa > Arthropoda > Arachnida > Araneae > Araneidae > Araneus > Araneus ventricosus. The sequence goes on along the minus strand of BGPR01025210.1, from coordinate 13,468 downwards.
AATAATGACGCTTATCGTAGCATCTCGCGTTTTTTTTGAAAATTAAATAAATATAAAGAGAAAATTACTCACTGACTCTTCACGAAATCTCTCAAACCACTAGTATAGGACTACAAACTTCAAATTAGGCAGGTGGTTGCTTCTTGGGTAGTAAGTGCTCATTAAGAAAGGATTTTTCGAGATTTTAATTAGAATTTTAATTAATTAAAAATAACCAAACATTTAAACGTTTTCTCACAATAACATCGGATCATGTTATCGCACAAATCCCTTTTCACATCACCATACAGTTAAAACCCAGAAAGGTGCAGTTTCCCTTTCCCCCGCGTGGATAAAAAAATTCGAACCTACTGTTACCCAGAATCCTATGACTATCAGAAGGTTTTTCATTATAGTGATTGAAAAATATCTAGATAAAGGATTCAAAGAGATGCGTACCGAGTAAAACGTATCTATCGCACACTGCTAGGTTTCACTCTTGCCGTCTCAAGGACAAATTGACGTAATTCGCTCTTTTCGCGAGCACAGACGCTTGGAGATAGCGGATTGGTTTCAATGGTAAATTATACAGGCCGACAGACAGTCAACCCTTTGACGGATTTTGCCCAAAGTTTTATACGGACCTACATTCATGACGATAAAACTGTGTACCAAATTTTATCCACCTAGCTATTCAAGTTTTTGAGTTGTAGTGTTCACATGATTTCGGACATACAGACAATCAGACTTCCCTTTGACGGATTTTGTCCAAAATTTGACAGACACCTACAAATTATGTTTAAAGACCACATACCAAATTTCATAACCGTAGCTCTAATAGTTTTCGAGTTATCGTGTTCACAGACACACACACACTCAGACAGATAGACATAATTCCAAAATTGTGCTTTTCGGACTCAGGGAGGTCTAAAACGTGGAGATTCGTCAAAATCTCGAGTTCGAATTTTTTGACGATTACAATACTTTCTCTTTGTATACTTCGTATACGAGAAAGTAAAAATTAGCTTTGCAATGACACCAATTTCATTTCCGTGCGATAGTCTGTTTAAATTAATTTTTCAAAATGTTTTCAAACACAATTTCTAACAATGCTTTTATTGTTCTCACGTGGAAGAATTTCTTTTTTTTACTCTTCTTTTATGAATGAACTTTCTAATTTTTTTTAGAATTCTTTTCTTGAGAATTCTCTAATTCTTTTGTATGTAATTTATATCTGTGGTTTACATACCGATTAAATGGAATAATTTAAGTCTCATGTTTTTGTAAATTGTGGTTCTTGAGATCCTCCTACCCCGGACATTTACGTCGGATATTTTAACTTAAATGTACGGTGACATTTCAATGATGACTGAAATTCAGAAAATATTTTTTACATTAAAATTATTATGCGTAAATCTAATTTTATCCCGAGCAACTAGGTACCAATAATGTGTTAACACGTGGATGTAGTCGTGTGTATCATCAAGTCTATACATATAAAAGGCAATGTTTGTGTCTGCGTGCGATGTCCAGACGAATCTATCGCACTTACAGAATTGAAATTTGGCACACAGGTAGTCTTAATGGTGACTCAATGCACCTCGAAGCCGAAATTTCAAAATTTAATCTAGAACATTTTTTATTTAATGTTTTGTGTTGTTTTGGGTGATTTTTTTTGCCCTAATTTCTCAATAGCATGGTTTCGGATAACTGTACGACAAAAATAGATACACCATCGGAAAGAGCACGCGATTTCCGTTCTAATGAAGTTAATTTTGAATTTCTAACGTAATTTACTGAATTTTGAAAAATAGTCACTATTATGATAATTTTTAATAAAGATTTCTTTTAATTATCGTATCTGACGTTCTAACATCTCTATAATTTTCATTTTTCTCCAGCCTACAAATGGAACGTTTATGTCGGATTTAAAACAAGAACTATTAAAATATCTTTTTTCGTTTTTTAAAAATTAATTTTTCCCTGATCGGTTCAAACAGTTTTTTCGTAGCGAGATTTAACAGCGAGAGCTTCTCCGGACCATCCCACAATGCATTGTTGCAACGTGACCTTCTTCGCGGTAGGTGACGTCATTCGCAAAGAAAAATAAGCGGGAATATCGATAATGTGTATTTTTTGTTTTGATTTTGTTTTCAAAACTTTTTCGTGCCATTGTGGGCACTTTTTCCACCCACTTTTTTGAAGTCCTGATTCCACGGGCAACGCCGTGCGCGTACTGCTAGTATTATATAATTCAAAGTCCGCTTCTCATTTCATATAAGACCAAGAGGAACATCACCCCGCCTAGCCTAAGCATCCGGGTAAACTATTGAATGACCAGCCGCCGCAACAGATAGTCAGGCACTGTGGTTCCTGCATAATAGTCCCCATTACGAGCGTCTCATGCAACAACCCCCCGTTTTACCGGGGTACGACCCTTTATCGGAAGTGGGCCCTAAGAGCCACACCACCATTATTGGGCCATTAGGTTGATGAGAGCCTGCTTACTTATACGGCAGCCTCTCATCCACATGTTTGTGGTGTCTCCCCAGGACTAAATCAAAAAACATATAAACAGAAATGCTTTTTTATATTCATGTCTGCAATTTCAGAACTGTTTAGTAACCATCGGTGTAGTCGCAAAATAAGCAGTGCCGGAACTCTTTAATATAGGCGATGAAAATAACGTTGTTTTAAGGACGTTTTCACAATTTTTTCTTATTTATTTCTCGTCGAAAAAAACAGTGCCGGAACTCTTTAATAGAGGTGATAAAAATAGCGTTGTTTTAAGTAGTCCAGTCAAATTGTCATAAATGGTTACATTAATTAGGGTAGTTGCGATTTTTTGATATGTTGTATGGGTTGGTACAGTGTAGAAAAATCCAAGTTTTTCAATTCCCCCCACCACCGCGGGCGCCGCCATCTTGAAAAAACCGCTCAATTTTTGAACTTTCCTGTTTTTACAAAATATCTCCTAAAGTATTGGTCTGACAAAAAAAACTCGCTACACTTTTACTAAACTAGAGAACATTCTCTACAATTTGAGATAAAAATGAAATTTGTAGCTCTAATACTTCCCGAGATAGACCTCTTTGAAGTTTGAGAATTTTTCTCAAAAATGTAAAAATTACAGATTTTTGGTCAGTGATTACTTGATAGCAAGTAAATGGTGAATCCTACACTAAAGTTTGACATAACAATTATAGTAGAGGTAAATAGCTCAAGTTTAAGACCAAGCTTATTCTTCTAAAAGATACAATCTTTTGAATATTTGTGTAGTTTTTTAGGAAAACACGTGATAACTTAATACTGACAAAATCAATGTATTTATTAAAAAAACGAAAAAGGTCCATATATTGTTAAGCTTGTATATCACATATATTCAGTGGAGTGCTCACTCGATGGACCCTTGGAATAATACATCTATAAAGCATTTGTTTTGAAATTGAAAAATTCGGTGATGTAAAATTAACATCATCAGAACATGTTGACACGAGGCCTTCTCGCATAGCCCGGGATAATGAAGATGCAGCAAAGCTCTCTCAGTGGCTTTCTGAACACAATCCATTCCCTAAAATTGATGTGATAATGTCAATAGATTCAGGAATTGTGGGAGGTAATGAAGTAAACTGCCATTTGTCAGAAGAGATTGGGAGAGATATGATTTCAAAAATGATGGGGGAAAATTTCGAAAATGTGAAATTCAAACGGAAGGACAAAGTAGTGATACGTGCTTCTATTAACAATTCCGTCAAAATTTGTAACATCTGCATTGTTGTGGATCCCCATATACTTTTTCATAGGTTATGCATAGCAAAGCTGTCAGATGACGACTTAAAAGCATTTTTCAAATTCGAACTGTCACCTTTTCCTATCTAGTTATTCACAGGAGAGAGTATGTGTAAGGGAACAAAATCTTCATTCTATACATCATTCTCACCCATTACAGAGGATGTAAAACCTGAAGGATCCCAGTATGTCGTGGTTGATGGTGGTCATTTACTGCACAAAATTGTGTGGCGACAACAAACCACATTTGGAGCAATAGCTGACAGATATGTTCAATACTTGAATAATAAATACGGTCAAGATATAGCTGTAATTTTTGATGGTTTCCCTGATGATGACAAAAAGAGCACCAAAAATTGTGAACGACTTCGACGGGCAGCCCATTTTTCTGCTGATGTAATGTTTCATGAAGAAACAGTGTTACAATATACAAAAGAAAAGCTCCTTGCAAATGAATGTAATAAGAAACGTTTTATCGAACTGCTCAAGAAGGCTTTGCAAAAGGCTAATATCTGCGTGCAGCAGGCAGTTGAAGATGCTGACCTCACGATTGTGAACACTGCCATTTCTGTTGCTCCTCAATATGACTATGTACGTGTAGTTGGTGAGGACATTGACCTTCTAGTTCTCCTAACTGCATTGGCATATACTTTAAGTAATGTTTTTTTTCCAAAAGTGTGGAAGAGGGAAAACGCCAGATAGTTATTACTCAACCACATCATTTAATCATAAATTCTCGAATGAACTTTTGTTTATTTATGCTATCATTGGTTGTGATATCACATCAGCACTGTTTGGCCGAGGTAAAAACAAATTTATTAGTTTATTTTTGAAACATGAAGAACTTTTGAATAGAGCAGCAACATTCCTTAATCCTCAAGCAACAACAGAGCAAGTAACAGAAGCAGGGGAGAAATGTTCTTGTTGCTTTGTATGGGGAGATCCAGCAACTGAAAACCTTGATGAACTAAGGTACCACTCATTTGTTAAAGCTGCAGCTAAAACTAAATTTAACCTCGCTAGATTGCCACCAACTACCGCTGCTGCTGAACTGCATGCCATGAGAGGTTACCACCAGGTGCAAACATGGTTGGGAAACGAAAAAGATCCCTTGAAATGGGGCTGGATGCACACACCATCAGGCCTCTTCCCTAAGAAATCAGAGAAGGATCCAGCACCAGAGTCCCTCCTTCAATGCATTTCCTGTACTTGCAAAAAAGGTTGCACGAATGCATGTGGATGCAGGAAAGCAGGTCTGCATTGTTCTTTACTATGCAAACATTGCATTGGACAGTCTTGCGAAAATCAAATGCCAGTCATTTTAGACAACGAGTCTGAAGAGGGAGATGTTCCAGCATCAATTGATATGGTTGATGAACAACTGGAGTGTGAAGACATTGAATTGTAAGTAGTGTAATGTTACTATGTGCGGAATGGGAGCCAAAACAACGAGGGACATGGCGCGGGCCCTTCAAAAGGTATGAAAATGTAAAGTTGTGGTTCAGCAGACATTTTTTTCATGAAATTTGTGTGGTGCATAATTTATTTATAATTATTTATCATTTATTTATTTACTTACATATTTATTGATATATAATTCACAGAACTACTGAATATATGTGGTATACAAACTTAACAATCTATGAACCTTTTTGTTTTTTAAAAATACATTGATTTTGTCAGTATTAAGTTATTACGTGTTTTCCTAAAAAAACTACACAAATATTCAAAATATTGTATCTTTTAGTCTAAACGAGCTAGAAGAATAAGCTTGGTCTTAAACTTGAGCTATTTACCTCTACTATAATTGTTATGTCAAACTTTAGTGTAGGATTCACCATTTACTTGCTATCAAGCAATCACTGACCAAAAGTCTGTAATTTTTACATTTTTGAGAAAAATTCTCAAACTTCAAAGAGGTCTATCTCGGGAAGTATTAGAGCTACAAATTTCATTTTTGTCTCAAATTGTAGATAATGTTCTCTAGTTTAATAAAATTGCAAACGAGTTTTTTTTGTCAGACCAATACTTTAGGAGATATTTTGTAAAAACAGGGAAAAGTCCAAAAATGGAGCGTTTTTTTCAAGATGGCGGCGCCCGCGGTGGTGGGGGAAATTGGAGAACTTGGATTTTTCAACACTGTACCAACCCATACAACATATCAAAAAATCTGAACTACCCTAATTAATGTAACCATTCGAGTTTTTTTGTTACAATTTGACTGGACTAAAGGACGTTTTCTCCGTTTTTTCTTATTTATTTCTCTTCGAAAAAAACAGTGCCGGAAGGCTTTAATATAGGTGACAAAAATAGCGTTGTTTTAAGGACGTTCTCACAATTTTTTCTTATTTATATCTCGTAAAAAAAGCAGTGCCGAAACGGCGTTCCGATTCCACTACACCCCTGGTCTTAACTACCAGATTTCGTCACTAAACAATTAAATAATGAGTTAGATATAATATTTTGCAACGATAAATATTCATTAATGTTTCTGATATAGTTAATCATCAAAATTAATTCTACTTAAAATAATCAGCTTAAGGAAACTGTAAAGTAATGACGCTATTTCAGTTCTCTACTTTCAAGGCTATTATAATAGAAATTCCCAAAAGGTGGAAATGTTTTTAAAATCGCAAAATCCTTTCATTTTTTGCTTCAATTATAATTGAAAGAGCGAAACGGTGTTCTGTTTTAACTAGATGAGGGGTTCACAAACTTTTTTCTTTCGGGTGCCCCTTGATTAATCTTTTTATTTTCGCGTACTCCCTACTGCCAGGTCTACCTCCACTCCCTATCCCCAACCATCCGTCTGTGCAAAGAAGTTTTTATCAATAATGTTAAGGGCTTAGGTTATCTTAAGAGTCAAATGACCCGAATTAATATCATTTGTAGGAAAGTTTTGATTTTACATTTTATTCCATTTTTACACTAGTATTAGGTGAACGCCAAACAAATGAAACCAGTATCCTAATATTTTCACAGTAACTTATAAGGACAACTAAAAATTACACTTCATAATATTCAAGTAGTTATTAAATAGCAAGCAGTCACTTGAGGAAATAAAATTCTGTTACTTTTTAATCCTTTATGTATCTTATCTCCGCCATTACTAGCTTCGATTTCGCGAACCCCTAACTAGTCATTCGCGTATCCTCAGGGGTACGCGTACCACAGGTTGGGAACCTCTGAACTACATGGATCCGCATTTCGTCTTTTGTACGGAATTTTTCCGCAGTAACAAATTAGAACGGCCTACCTGAAAAAAATCTTTTTGAGATGCGCTCTTATTTTTAAAAAACGTAGTTCCGAGCTTTTTTTTATTAATTTTTGAAATGAGTCACTTTATTTGTGTACACCCTGTATTATTCAACTCATTGCGAACACATAAGAAAAATGCATTTTTTACATGCATGTTTTCGACATTTTTTACATTAAAGAATCATCTATATAATAATCGTTGTTTAGCCGCCATTATCCGGCTAGCTCACAGGAAGTGAAAATGACGTTTAAAATAACGTTGGGCAAAGTTGAATTAAATGAAATTTATTGGTTCATACATCTTCCACATAGAATTATTTTGGGTTAACTAATATTACATTACATATATACAACTCGCTAAGCATGGCGATATTTGTTCGTCCCGTGAGAGGAAAACCAGCCAGCCTTCTCGCACGAAGGCTCAAGTCACACTGTCTCTCGTTCTTCTCCGGAAAGTCAAATGTCTTTGCAGCGCCATCCACCGGCAGGAGAGCGAGACAAAATGTCATTGTCACAGTTGTACAATTTGGATAGAAAAATACTGCTTCTAATTTTCTTTGGTACACAGGAAAAATATTTTTTAGAAATCCAAATAAGAATTCTGATGGACTGCATCTTTAGATCCAATAAATTTAGGGCGTAATACTCTTTTATTTTTCAGAATAGTTTCTACAATTTTAAGCTTTTCCACCAATAGTCTTTTGTGAAAGACATGTACCAGCTGACTACAGTTCCATTACGACCAAAATAATATCACTTTGGCAACAAATCTCTTGAGATTTTCACTTACACTGTTAACCAGTTTAAAATTCTTGTACCCGCAAAAATCTCCATTTTAGAAATACGGAATGTGACTGAATCCACTTGTTTCTCCACTAAAACTTAAATAACGAGACAACATTGTTTTCCTGCTCTAATACGATAATTCAATTGAACAAAGAAACCTGACGCGAGGACACGCAAGTGGATGTTTCACCTCCTTATGGTGATTTCAAATAAAAAAATGCAAGAATTTTACTTGAAACATATTCCGTCTGATGACTGTGACCATAAAGGCAAATAGCATGGCTTTGAGATATTTCAACTAAAGGGAAGTTAGTATTTTTCATATTGTACGTGGCGTCTGGTGTCGGACACCCCCTTGCGAGTCCTCGCGGGTTAAAGATGGTGGCCATTTTAATGGTTTCAGTGTTTGGCAAATTAGTGGCTTGTTTGGAAGCATTTGAATCATTTGGTAATGACGATACATTTAATCAGGGGCGGCGCCAGCAGGGGGCAGGAGGAGCAATTGCCCCCCGTCGGTGACCGCTTGCCCCCCCCCACGTCGGTGAGAAACTAAGACTTGCGTCGGCAAAAATATTTGTGATTTTGGGAGATGTTGTTAGTAGGGTATCAAAGAATCTAATAATTTTAATTCCATCTTAAAGTTATTATAGTAAACGGTCGAAATAAGCGATTTGTGTCCGAATTTGAGGGCTGATTGACGGTTAAGTCAACAGAATGATCGACATCCTTTTCATTAGTCGTCCATTCGGCCAGTAGTTCGCACCACATTTGACAGAATAAAGGACAAGGCGACAAGTGAATCAGATGTCGCATTTTGCCGAATGTTTTCGGTCGGTCGACTAAGAGATCAACAAAACGGATGGAAATTTGCATGTTTTATTTTTTTCCATCGGCTGTTTCGATCACTTTTCGGCGGAATAAATAGGTAAAACTAAAGTATCTGTATTTCACAAGAGTGTGGAAATATAAAGTGGTCATTACTCAGAACGGACATTTTTGTTCGGAGCGGAATTTTTCGACCTATAGATATAATGTTAAAATAACCTCTATTAACGGCCACTCAAACCCCTCTAAGCAGTCGAGTTGTTCCCGAGTTCAACTGCAATGAAATACATTTCTTTCGTTTCTCCGACCGAGGACATTTTATTAAGAGAAAATGGAGGAAAGAACGAACAAAAAATTCATACATTCAAAAACAACACCGGGAATTAGATAGAAATTAATCATTCCTTTCCCAATGTGAAGAGAAAAATAAATTTCGGGTTCTACTGGGTTTGGGCATTAAATAGTTCATTTGTGCCTTCCAGGTTCTGATTTGAACTCTGTCAAAAAAAAATTTGTTAATATGATTGCGACCATCAGCGAATTAAACTTTCAGCACAACGACTTTAGGAAAAAAGATCGCAATCATATTAACAAATTTTTTGTCAGAGTTCAAATCAGCACCTGGAACTTTCCTCAACAACTACCGATGAAACAATTAGGGATATATTTTTTCAGTTAAAAAAAATTGAAAAAGTGACTTCCGAAAGAGCTGAAAGACACAAGCAGACACAGATTTTATCCTTTTTTCTAAAAAAGAAAATAGAGAGTGAGAGAAATTCTTGGATGAAGTACTTTTTTCTTTGATAATTTCTTAAAATTTGCTTCACCAGAAATGTCGGATTAGGACTTATTTAAATAAGTATTTTGCATTCCCACTCCCAAACATAATATCCTTTTAGAGCGGCCAATTTTCCTTGGAACGGTGGTTATATACTAGCTTGTTTGTCGGGAATATATGAATAATTTGATATTCATGACTCTCTTCAAAAAGTAATTTTAAACTTCAGATTGAATAATCCGTGTTCTTATAGTATCTTTGCATTTGTTCTATTCATTGTCTACATGAACATCCCTAATGGACTGCAGCTTTGCAGCTCTAATGGACGAGCCACCACTGAGCTGATACATGTATGTGCAACTGCCACGTTTCCAAATTGAAAGTGGCCAAATAGGTCGCCATAGTCGATTTTATCTTCTTGTTTCCTTAAAAAGTTAATTTACAGGCAGTGGGCAGTTTCACAGGCAGCTACTTTTGCCCCCTTTCCAAGTGCCGCACAGTTACACCACTGTTTACAGGCACAAGAGGTTTTTGTCCCATTATTGACCGAGCGAAGCGATGTCCTGTTTCATCTCGACCGTTCAGCTGTTTTCGTCTGTTCGTCTGTAAATTTGCTTGTCATGCAGACACCATCAATGGTTGTTCAATTTTCTTCTAATATGGCATTAATATTCCTGGAAGTCATTAAAAACAACGTATGTATTGTGATGTTTATTTTTTATTCCTTTTCAACTTTTTTAATAATTTCGATGAATGTCGACTTTGGCACTATTAAAATATTTAAGTCATTCTGGCACTGGCGAGACATTTAGTTTTAATTTTGTGAATAGAGATAAAAGCAAATAGTTGTGCAAGTAATTCACATTGGAAAAAATAAATAAATAAAAAGACTAAACCTTTAAAGACCGAGGTAAAGATCAATTCTTTTCTACGGTTCACAGAACTACTAGTAATAGGTAGTGCTATAATTATGATTTTTGTTCGATAATATTATCCGAAGGTATTAAGAAAAAACGTTAATATTTCAATTTAATTATTAATATTCTAAATAAAATTTTGAAATCCCTTTCTTAGTGGACATTTGCCAAGAAGTAACTACGTGCCGAATGTGGTAGCTCTAGGTCCAACAGTCTGCCCTGTAGAGCGTTTTGAATGATTTTTTACATAATGCATGTGTGGTGTTTCTGTCTTTTGAAATGAAAATACCAGAATTTAGAAAAATAATTCTATTTGGAAGTAGATAATATTAGACTGACAACACACATAAAAATTATAGTGCGGTACGTTGCACTCAGAAACCAGAGCTAATTCAAAACTAACCACCACCACTAGGCCTAAAAATCTCACCTCCTTCTCGAGGTCCTCGCCGAAACTGACTTGTTTACAAAAAGCAACCCTGAGATAGGCAGGAATTGCGCCAAGCGTCCGTTCAACCATCGCCAACGGTAGCCAAACATTACAGCATGTCTCATCACTCATGTTTATTTTTCGCAAGTCGCAATATGCAGGTAATATCCAGCTTATAAACATTATCATACTAAAAAAACTTTTACGGCACCTGCATACCTGAAATAAGCAAGAAATGCTTGCCCCAAGCTTTGCAAAGTCCAAATATGAACAGTCGGACGCTGTCAAAGATACCGGGGAGCTTATAGATCCGTGCAGATGCTGCTGTGGTTTTCACAAAACTACTTCTTCACTAAAAGAACAATTATTTTCATTAATTGTCTCTATTTCCCAAAACCACTGGATTAAATCATCAGTTGGCTCGTTTTGTGTAACATAATGTGATATTACGTCCCGTTTTTTGGTAACCTGTCTCCATGTCCCCAGACACAGCTTAGGGACTCCAAATGTCCCGTTTTCAGAAAGAGAGCAACCCACGATTACAATTTCAAACAAGAAGAGGACAAAAATTTTAAAAAATCCTACGGTAATGTGTAGTAGCCCGGCGATGACGGAGCATGCGCTATACGCGTCATATATATGTAAGTTTGTCAGAAGCCAGCTATATAGCACTTAGTTCTATCTGCATTTCACCGCATGAAAAGACAGAATGAAACATTGTGAATATTTAAACCGAAAATCCTAATGTGGAACTGTTCAAACATTTTCACGCCAATAATTAAAACCAAACGAACTTTCGTATATTTAATGAATATACGAATATTGAAAGGAGTCAAATCCGACTCGAAGTTGGTGATAAATGGCGCCAGTAAGATATCGTCATTGAAAGTGTGGGTAGGTTACCCAAAAGAAAAGCGATTTTTCTATCAAGACTTAGTCCTGATG
>BGPR01025209.1:0-22517 GCA_013235015.1 Araneus ventricosus | reverse complement strand
GGTTTAAGAAATATTACAGACACTATAAACAAAAGCTTGAGAGCATTAAAAAGTTTTAAACTAGACTGTAATAACTTGACAAATGCTATTTTGGTTAACATAATATTAGAAAGGCTTGACAAAGATACAAGAAAGGCATATGAACTATCTATTCAGACTAAAGAAATTCCTTCTTTAAATGAGCTCTTAAAGTTTTTAGAATCAAGAGCAATGGTTCTTGATCAACTCGGAAACACCCCGTCTAATAATAAATTCAAAAAGGAATTTCAAGGCTCAGCATATAAATCAAAAAATTCCTTTGTCAATTCTAATAAAGGCAATCATGTTATCAAAAAATGTATATTATGTAAGATTGAACATCCTTTGCACAAATGTTACGAATTTTTAAAGTTGAGTATTGCCAAAAGGATTGAATTCATAGAAAAACATCAATTGTGTAAAAATTGTTTAAAGATGCATAACGCGCCATGTAAGTCAACTTTTCTCTGTCGAGAATGCCATGACCCGGGTCATAACTCTTTAATCCACTTGGATTCTAAAAAACCAAAGCAGTATTACACCAAGTAACATTACGCAATCAAATGCGAACTTCGTTCCATTGGAAAGCAATACCAGCCATAACGTAAACAGTGAAAGATATTCTTCTTCTGAAACCCAAAGTATGACTAATGTTGGAGCGACCTTGACTAGCAATACGAAAGCATCATCAAACATTTTGTGCAGTGCGCAATTTCTGATTGAAAATGAATACGGTCAGAAAATAAAAATAAAAGCAATCTTAGACTCTGGTTCTTGTGTTAACATTTTAACAGCAGAAGTTGTGAATTCTCTAGGATTAAAAAAGGAAAGAATTAATTCTAGAATCTCTGGTATTTCCGGTGGCGAATTCTTAGTTAAAAACAAAATAACTACTAATATTTTCAATGACAGTAATGATTTTTCAAGAACTGTATCTTTTTTTATTCTTCCTAAGATAACAGATTTAACGCCTTCAAATGAAATTGATATTTCTAAAATAAACTTCCCGAGTGAAATCAAACTTGCGGATAATACATTTCACATTCCTAGCAAAATTCATGCCCTACTAGGATGTGAATTATTCTTTGAATTATTGAAGACTGAAAAATTTAGGTCTTATGATAATTCATTACTATTGCAAAACAGTGTGTTTGGATATCTCGTTACAGGAACACTTAAAGGTACCGATTCTTATTTCTTTTCTGGGTTAATTTTAGAAAAGGATAACCTAGAAAATTCTGTAAAAGATTTCTTTAAAATTGAATCATTTCCGGGTGATAGCATATGTGATCTAGATGAATCAAAAACATTTGAAAAACAATACTGTGAAGAACATTTTCTCTCAACTCATAAGAGAGATGAAACAGGCAGGTACATTGTTAAACTGCCAATAATCGAAGGCAAACGTTCAGCATTAGGTGATTCAAAAGAAATTGCTGAAAGACGTTTAAATTTACTTTGGAAAAGATTAGATAAAAATAAAACAATGGCAACACAATATAAGGCGTTCATAGATGAATATTTCCAGCTTAATCATATGGAAAGAATTTTAGATTCTGTTGATCCAAAAAGTAGTGAATATTACATTCCCCATCATGCTGTGTTTCGCCCAGAAAGTACGTCAACACCTTTGCGCGTTGTTTTCGATGCATCTGCAAATTCTAGTAATGGAGTTTCGCTTAATTCCATATTATTAAATTGAGGAACAGTTCAACAAGAACTATTTTCTATCATTTCGAGATTCAGAACTTATAAGTATGCATTTAGTGCCGACATTCAAAAAATGTATCGACAGATTTTGGTCGATGAATCAGATAGAGATTTACAAAGAATCCTGTGGAAACCTAATCAATTTGCTCCTGTGGAGACATATAGGCTACGGACAGTTACATATGGAACAACATGCGCACTGTTTTTAGCGACTAGAGCGTTAAAAGCTCTAGCTGAGGAGGAACAAAGTGAATTTCCCCAAGCAGCTGCAACACTTCTTACTGATGTTTATGTTGATGATATATTAAGTGGGTCAAATAATTTAGAAGAAACTACAGCATTACAACATCAGTTAATTCAACTCTTAAAGAAAGGAGGCATGGAACTCCACAAATGGGTTTCAAACCATCCTGAACTTTTGTATGACAACAAAAATCTAGATTATGTATTTCCATCAGACTCCAACAGTGTGAAAACACTTGGAATGCAGTGGCGTCCAACATCAGACATTTTCACCTTTCAAGTGACTGTAAAGCTAAAGGACAATTTCTCAAAACGAGAAGTTCTGTCAAACATAGCAAGACTGTTTGATCCTTTGGGTCTTATTGGTCCTGTAATAACAAGTGCTAAGATATTTCTTCAGAGACTTTGGCTGCAAAAGTTAAATTGGAATGATACAGTTCCACCCAATGATCTGAATGATTGGTTAAAGTTTTTAAAGGACTTACCAGCAGTGAACAAGCTAGAAATTCCGAGGTGTGCAATCATCACTAATCCAGTAGCCATAGACTTGCATTGTTTTTGCGATGCTTCAGATAAGGCCTATGGTGCCGTATTATATCTCTGCTCCAAAAATGAATCAGGTGAAGTGCAAGCCAATATTTTGTGCAGCAAATCAAGAGTGTGTCCAATTAAGGCTACTACTACTCCTCGTTTGGAACTGTCAGCAGCATTGCTGTTGGCTCGTCTTGTTTCCAAAGTGATTTCTATTATTCAGGTACAAATTAATCACATTTACATGTGGAGTGACTCTACTATCGCTTTGGCGTGGATAAAAACTCCTCATGAAAAGCTGAAAACTTATGTATCTAATCGTGTAAAGACAATCAACACCTTGTGTCCCAATTTTGACTGGAGACATGTAAATTCAGCAGACAATCCAGCAGACTTAATCTCCAGGGGTACATCAGCCACAAATTTAGTGAACAATTCACTGTGGTTTCATGGACCAACTTTCATAAAATCAGATTTCTTTACCAGTAGACATTATCGAGTTGAATAATAATGAGTTTCTCAATGAAGTTAAAACATCCTGTGAATCAGTGTTTATATGTAATTCTTCTAATGACTTTATTAGTGATATTTTAAATTTGAGTAACAGTTTTACTAAACTTTGTCGAATTGTAAGTTATATTTTCAGATTTATTCATAATTTGAAGAATCCTACTGAACGGAAGAAAGGTAAGTTAAACATAAGTGAAATCAAAGAAGCTTCTAACTTCATGATAAAACAGGTACAACTTTCTGCATTTTCAGAAGAAATTAAAGGTTTGTCAAAGGGTCTTGATATCAAACAAAGTAAAATTAAAAATTTAGCACCATTTTTAGATGAGGATAATATTCTTCGGGTAGGTGGTCGTTTGCAAAAAACTAGATTAACCCAGGATGAAAAACATCCTAAATTTCTTCCTGCTAAACATAGACTTACAAAAATAATAATGGAATCTTTTCACAAAAGGTATTTACATGTAGGCCCCCAAAACCTTACTTCATCTTGTCAGACAAGAGTTTTGGCCAGTTGGAGGTAGGAATTTGGCTAGGAAAATAGTTAATGAATGTATTGTTTGTTTCAAAAACAAACCAGTAAGTTGTAATCAATTATTAGGAAATTTGCCAGCCGAAAGAGTCGCTCCCAGCCCAACATTTTCAAACTGTGGGATTGATTTCTGTGGACCATTCTTAATTAAATATAAGGGCCAACGGAAAGGTACTTTTCAAAAGGTTTATATAGCAGTCTTCATTTGTTTTGCCACAAAGGCTATACACCTTGAAATAGTTACAGATTTAACATCTAATGCATTAATTGCAACTTTAAAACGCTTCTTTGCCCGACGAGGTAAATGTACATGCATTTTTTCGGATAACGCAGGAAATTTTGTAGGGACAAATTCAGAATTAAAAAGATTGCAAAAATTGAAGAGCAATCCTGATGATAAACTAACTAATTATTTAACTACAGAAAGTATTAACTGGAAATTTATTCCACCAAGATCTCCAAATTTTGGAGGCTTGTGAGAGTCGGGAGTCAAATCCTTTAAATACCATTTAAAGAGAGCTATAGGTTCAGTTAAACTCACATTTGAAGAATTTCTAACTTTAACAGCAGAAATAGAAGGTATTTTAAATAGTAGACCTATTGTACCCTTATCTACAGATCCTCATGATTATACCGCCTTAACTCCAGGACATTTCTTAATTGGCCGTCCAATAACTTCAATTGCAGAGCCACAATTAATTGAGAAATCAGATAATTATTTGTCAAGGTGGCAAAAAATAACAAAACTACTCCAACAAGTTTGGATGAATTGGAAACGAGACTATCTCAATAATTTACATCTTAGAAACAAAAATGGCAGTTTGCCAAGAATAATGTAAGCCCAAATGATATGGTTATATTTAAAGACTCGGATTTACCTCCATATAAATGGAGATTGGGCAGAATCCAAGAAATAATTAAAGGCTCAGATGGTTATGTAAGAGTTGTGATAGTCAAAGTTTTAAATGGTATTGTTAAAAGAGGTATTAGTCAAATATGTTTACTCCCAATGAATTAATTAAAAGTATATACATCTGTGATATTGTAAATAGTATTCCTATATTGAATTGAACTTATTTGTGTAATTGTATATAATGTATATTTTAAAGTTCTATATTGAAATCGTATTTTTCCTTTTCAGTATTTAATTTGTATATATGTTTTTTCAAATTTTAAGTAATGTCAGGGATGCCACTCACAAAAAAGCAAAAAAGAGGAAATCACGCGCGGATTAAAAAAAGCAAAAATGAGGAAATTGTGCGTGAATTTAAAAAAGTTAAAGTGTGGGAATCGCACGCAAGTAAAAGAATTTGTGAAGTAAAATTTCCATTTTTCATAACATTTATGCATGAATTTCATGAATTAATATAATATATAATAAAATGAAAATTTGGTTATAATTGAAATCAATGTTATAAAATTAAAAGCTTTTTAAAAAATAAGCTGACTGCATAAAAATGAGGTTTACTCACACATACAAATATATATATATAATGTAAATTTGATTTTTAATTACAATTTTTACCCAATAAAGCTGTGCATGAATATTAGAAACAGAAATCCAATCCAAATAATGTATTTTTACAATTAAAAAATGTCCAACACTAGGACAGAATTTAAAATGTTTAAGTTACTGCATTCTTCACACAAATTAAAAATTTTGAAAAATACTAACAATATTATTAATTTTATTACAATGCTGTATTTTTACACTCAAATGCAGAAAATCTATAAAAATAAAACATTTTCATTTTTTATTTTTAATATTTGCATGCAGAAACATCTCTTTGATATATATCATATAGTTAGGATATTATTTTTTAAATTTTAACATTTCTTTTAGAATTAAGTTCAGAATGAAAGTTTTTGACAGCTTCACTTTTACTTTTATCCTCAACTTTTCTTCTTTTGGATTCATTTACATTTTCGCCACCATTAAAATTTGGTTCATGCAGTCTCTTTAAACTATGTGTTAGTTTTTTTCTTATAATTTATCCTTTGCCTTTTAGTTGCATCTGCAGACATCTTTTTTGCAGCTTTTTTTGTCAGAGCTTTTTCTTTACTGGCATTTAATTCTTTTATTCTCTCTTCTCTTAATGATTTATTTTGTTTAAGTTTATCAAAGTAAACATTCCATGAATTTCTTACATTTCTCACCAGTTTCGGATCAACTTTTTCTTTGAGAAAGTCATGTTTGGAAAACATACAAACTGCCGATTTTTTTTTTTTTTTTTTTTTTTTGTGAGCGCAGCTCATACTTAATGCACTGCACAGCATTAAATGTTGAAACATTTAATCTATTGCTTCCAGGTGTAATCACATTATTCAATATGCTAAAGCTACTTTCCACTTTGGGTTCATGGAAGCAGGTTAGCAAAGCAAATGCCATCCTTGAAAGTAGAGGATATTTCGAGGTATTCTCCACATCTCTCCACCATAAATCAACAGATTCTTCTACAATATCACTAAAACGATCATTTTGAAAATTATGTATTTCCAAATCACATGCTTCTTTTTCTGAATCTTGAACAACATTTGAAGCATAGAGTGGTAGTTCTTTCATCGATTCTAATGCAACAGAAGTCCTTCTGTTGCATGGATCCAGTGAAGATACTGCCTTTAAAAAAGAGTTGGCAAAAGGCATTTTTTCCACAAGCCACTTAGCACACCCAATGTATGCCTTAAATACACATATCTTAAAATTTATTATCACAATCAATTGAGATTTCGGAGCCAACTTTATAAGTTGCTTTGCAATATCACCCACAAAGATTGAAGAAAAAGAAATATCCGCGGAAATCGAGGATTGATTTTTTTTGAAAAAAGCGGAATTTTTCAAACCGCGATTTCAGCGGAAATCGCGGATTTATAAAAAAAAACAAAAAAAGCGGAAATCCGCCGTTCGGCGGAAAAGTGGCATCCCTGTAATGTGTTAAAATTTTATATTGTATTGAAATTGTGTAATTTCAAGGCGGGAGTATGTTACATAAGCACAATTCTCCGCCTACCAATTGTAGCGCCCTCAAGTGGCCGAATGTAAGAACCTTGCAGTATCAAAGAAATACAGATCTTGTCAACAGCTTCGCCCATGTGCGAACAAATCAACTCCCATTCAGCGGAGAAAAATAAATCATATTATTAAAACCAAAAGAGGTCCGTCGTATTTAATACAATCCTCTCCAGCTCTCATTTCAAAAATTTAAAAAAAAATTCAATTGTGTATAAAATTCACAATTTGTAGCAATGTATTTTTTTTATTGTTAAAGAACAAGAATACGTATGAAGAGCTGTTGCTTGAACATATAAACAAAATTCTGGAAGAATACTAAAGAAAAGTTTAAAAGCAGACAATTCAAAATTTATATCGGGAACAGATTATCCAACTATTGATCTGGTTTATTTTGACGCTTTTTATTAATGAAAATTTAACTATTTAATTAATTGACCCAAAACACTCGTCAAAATCCTTCTTATACTTCACTATTCATGAACGAAATTTGAAGTAAAAAAGTTTCAGACGATAAAGGAATTTTTGTACTACAATTTTCTACACAAAAATAGTTTTTTCATTAAAAATATTAGACATAAAAGTGTTTTGCGCCAGGCATAACAGCTAGTTTGAAAATAAAATGTCACATAAATTGTTACCTTTTTTGGGCTTAGGGGGATTAACAGGTATATCTTGTTTAAATATAGTCAATGGAAAAGGTTGAGGCGTTTCGATCACAGGCTTTGATGGTTTCACTGGCTCACTAGACACTAGAAAAAAATGAACAGAAGTCATTAAAAAATAAAATTCATTGGTAAAAACAAGAATCCAACTCATTAATAATTCTAAAAGATCAAAAGAATTTCTTTTATGTACTTCATAAAAAAAAGCAAATTGGTAATTATATATCAAAGTTAAATCTTTTTTATGAAATCAGAGAAATTGTGAAAATAGAAGGAACTAAATGCAACCAACAGAAAATTATTTTTTATAATACTGCAAATATATATATAGATACAGTAGAACCCCGGTAATCCGAACTAATTGGGGCTGACCTCTGTTCGGATTATCTGGGAAATTCGATAAAATACTCTTGATATACCAAATGCAGTAGAGTATTGACTCTGGGTGCTCTGCGAAAGCATACGGAAAGAGCATGCGGCGATTTGCACGGTACTCTGGCAAACAAGTTGAGGGTGAAAAGAATCTGAGTTTAGTTCTACTAATTAAGGTGATGTATTCATTCTTAAAGACCACTTTAAATACTTCTTTTAAGTTAGGAATAAGCATTAACTTTGTTTCTGATTCGTAACTGTTATTTTTTATTCATTTTTTAGTAAAAATTATTCAGAAATTTTTTTAAATTTGTTCAGATTATCCAGCATTTCAGATTACCGGGGTTCTACTGTATATATTTGTTCAGAAAAAGGTTTGGGGAATACAAGTTAACAACAGCAATATTTAAAGTCTGCACAAAAACTGATGCATTAAAAACGACAGAAAAATATCATGCCAAAAATAACTATTTTATATCAGATTGAATTATGAATAAGTGAGTATTAACATTTCACTTAAGCAAAATATGATTAAAATAAAGTATTAAAAGAAAGGATTTAATTCCATCCCACAAAAGTGAAAGAAAAATATTCTTAGAAAGAATAAACTTTTCATCATCTATCATATAAACAGAAAAATGCATGTGTCTGTCTGACAAAAGACATTTTCCAAAATGATGAAAAGTAGCAATTCAAATCTGTAAGTCATTTTAGGACTGAATTCTAGGTCAACTAGGCTAATATTATACTTTCCAAGAATAATTATTTCTGAAGTTATTATTAAGAGAAAAGATTAGAGGAAACTCTCACCAAAAAAAATTAATCAAGTGAACTCAAAATAACAGGGCATATATTTGCATTTCTGGTGAAAGCAGTAGAAGAATGTAAAACATAAATAAAAATAAAGAAGGAATTTGAATCTATCCTGGGTAATAAAATTATCTCTCTTGTTATCTCTTGTAATAATGAAAGCAAACATCGATGCTCTACAGGGCAGATCTTTGGATCTAGAACTACCAAATTTAGCAGAAACCTACTTTGGAAGGTACACCTCAAAGTTTTTTTTTTTTTTTGTAATTTTAATTAACTAAAAATTAAGCAAAATTTTGATGTTTTCATGGGCCTACCTTTTTTTCAGCTTTCCATTCCTTCTTTTCTAGAAAACTTTGTTTCATAGAAATGAAAAATACATAAATAAATGATTTTTTTTTTCATTTTTTTAAATAATTTATCCCGAGAAAACTAAAAAGAAAACAAATAAACCTGGAAAAGAAGGAAGGATTTAACTATAAAACTATTTTGACAGTCTCTATCTTACTTTATTCTTTCAGTAAACCTGTATTTCTTCCATACTTTCAGATAATAAACTCAACAATTTATTTTAAAGTATAATAATTCAGCTTTATATATTCCAAACAAATATCATGTTTGCAAGTTTCAGAGCTTCATACAGTTTTAGAAATGAAATTCCCTACTTATTTAAGATTTCCTAAATATCTTTTGTCAAATTTCATACTTTATTCATGAGACATTTTAACATTTGTGTACCTAGTTTACAAGGGGAAAAAGATATCATGGAAAAAATATCAAAAGAACCAAGGTCTATTGCGTACCAGATGATTTTGTTGATGAATTAGAAGTGGTAGAGCTCGTCTT
The DNA here is from genome assembly GCA_013235015.1 of Araneus ventricosus. Classification (NCBI taxonomy): domain Eukaryota; kingdom Metazoa; phylum Arthropoda; class Arachnida; order Araneae; family Araneidae; genus Araneus; species Araneus ventricosus. The sequence goes on along the minus strand of BGPR01025209.1, from coordinate 13,273 downwards.
AGGTTGTACCTTTCCAATTATATTTTCAATGAGATTGTCAGCATTTAAACTCCCTGTTTTGCCAGCTATTGTGAATTGCTTTAATCTTTGTTGCTGCAGCTGAAAATTTCTTTCTTTTTCCAGCCTTTTCTGTTCTTCTAATAATTTTGCTGGATCAACATTTGAACGACTGCAAAAAAGTCAGTCAAAAATATAAAAATAAATTAGTTTTAAAAAGTCAACATTTACTTCAAATTATAAATGCAAATGAATATATTAAAACTCCCATGATCAGCAAATAAATCAGTAGCAAGTTGGTAAATGATTCCTTAGTCATGCTAAAAATCTCCATACTTTTTAAATTCTACATTTAATCAGAAGCAAATCAACTAGAAAAATTAAAAGAAATCACTGGTAGTACCTGGCATGAACTATATGATGATATCAGAAGTTAAAATCAATGAAGTCACACTCCAAATGTCACACTTTACAATAACATAAGAAACAAGAACTAACCACATTAACTCAGCTAGTTCAGATGTCAACAAGAGTTCCAAAAGGAAAAAATATCACCTTGGTTTTTCAATCAATTTGAATTTCAAAATTGATCATGGAGCTTCTAGGTAATTTAGAATGATCAAAACTTTAAATTTAATTAATAAAATTTTTTATTCAAAACATGTGAAATTCTCTATCTTATAAGTAATCGACAAAGGTACATTATTTACAATACCAGCCATTGGAGATCAATAAATTCTTGTCCACAAGTTCACAAATACTTTTTTAAAAACATCTTACGCAACACAGATATAATATGTAGAGGATTATGTGCTACTTTTTGACTGACCTTAGTAGAAGAATGCATACTTAAATTAAAAAGTAAGCCATTCTTTTTTTTCTTAGAGAAAGAAAAATGTATTATCATGGACAAAAATTTTAAATCATAGGATTTTAATGAAGCATTTTGATAAATACTCAGCTTTTCTGTTATGATGAGTTTTATGAACTAAAGAAATATCTCATACTTCTTTTCAACTTAATAATTTATAAGAATGCTTATCTTGTCCAGGAACTTGAAAACTTTCTCCACTGCATTTATTCAACAAGAAAAGTTCTCAAATTCTTTCAAGTTTAAAAAAAAAAGGAGATTCTAAATAGAAATTCACGATGTTTGCACAACTAAAATAAAAAGTTGGCACTTTTTTGTGACTTTCATGGTGAGGTAATATTCTGTTCTTCTGCATCCACTGTGAAGAAATATGCATGATCTGCTAAATAGAAAAACTGTGTCTCTAACTCTACACAGTATTCATTGGAATGCAGCTATTATATATTACAAAAAATAAATGAATTTTAAACAGAAATCAAATATTTTTAGTACTGATAGTGCCAAAAATAAGCAAAAAAAATCGGATCATAAAAACAAGGATTTAAGAATTAGTTTTACAATTAAATTAACAAGATAAAGAAATAGTTAAAACATGTTGCATAGAAGAATTCAAAGAAACCATCTAAGTGTTTGTAAAAATATTTATACTACTAGCACTACGTGCACGGTGTTGCCCATTGCATATGACTTCAACAAAATAAAAAAAGCCCAAAGTTTTGAAAACGAAATCAAAACATGTATATATAATATTATTGATTTCACCCTCGATTTTTAGATAAAGTACAGGAACTTTCTTTTAACTAAAGATATCAGCATACATGTGTAACTATCAAACGTATAAAACAAATAAATCAAATGATTCTTGGATCAGTAAAATGAAGTAATTAAGATCAGCTGACACAATAAAATGATCAAGAGTATGACGTGACTTTCGCTTGATACCGCCAGCCAATCGGATAGTTGAAATGCATTCTGGGAACTCAGAGTAACCTTGGGTCGGGCGGAAGCTTCGTCGATTCGGATATGCGAGAGAAAATGCTTTGAACTGATCAATAAAAAAATTCATAGAAAATCAGAGAAAAAAGATATTTTAACCATTCTTGTTTTAAAACAGGGATAAATATTCCAGTTTATACTTAAAAAAATTGAAAATGATAGCAATATTAGAACGTCGGATGCAAGAAAATAAAAATTGAAAGTTAAAAATATAAATGAAAAGTGACTATTTAAAAATTTCTCAAAATTCAATTATGTTAAAAATTCAAAACAAACTTCATTAGAACGAAAATTGTTTGTTCTATCCGATGGTTCATTGATTATTTTTCAACGATCATTAGCAAAGATACTACAGCAGTAAACGTGCCAAAAATGACCCAAAAACATGAAATAAAAAAATTTCTAGATTAAATTTTTAAATTCTGGCTTCGAGGTGCATTGAGTCACCATTACGACTACCTGTATGACAAATTTCATGGCTGTATGTGCTACAGATTCGTCTGGACATCGCACATACACACGGAAAGATTGCCTTTTATAAGTATAGATTAAAAATGTATTGATTGAAAAAGTATTTAATAGCAAACTTTTTCAAAACCCTCTCCAAATAAGTAATTTGTACCAGGACTTTGAAGGGTAGCAAACTAATACATTTCACGGATAAATACAGATTCATGATCTGATATAAAGCACAAAAGAAATGCTTTCCATACCTTAAACTTGCATTCATTGGAGCTACAGGTACAAACATCCCAGGTATAGGTCTAGGTACTGTATTTACCAATGGCACTTGAGTTGGTATATTCTAAACAAAGATAGATTTCCGTTTTAAAAGTATGATACAAATGGCATATTAAATGATGTGACAATGTATTTTGTTTATATAATAAGTATATCATAAAAAAAAAGGGAAAAGGTTAGCAATGAGTCATCAGATTTTTTATTAAGTTTTAGTGCAAATTAATTTTTCTTTATCTGAATGTCAACAGTTTTTAAAGTGAAAAAAATGAATTTAAGATGTTATGATCCTTAATGGAAAATTAGTTTCTATGTTTAGAAAAACAAAATTTAGAATCATTCCTACTATATAAAATTCAGAAGATTTAAAATGCAGAAATCAGTTTAATATTTATTACTATAAAATCTATTGCTCATGAAATGCATTTCATAAACCATAGACTTGTATACTTCCAGCCAACCTACGCATGTGGAAGATTTAATTATCACATAAATTGTTCCTATGAGGCAAACAGCAATTGCTAACTATATCATTCCAGCCAAATGCAACAACACATAAATGAGTTTTGGACCAAAAAAGGAAACAGTCAAACAACCAATTGAAGGAAATTAACAAAAACATCTACGCTAAGAAATTAAAAGTTAACTTAACTGTTGAAAAGAAAAATAAAGAGAAGAGACATAATACATAAAAGTAAATAAATAAAAATAAGATTAAAATTAATAAATAATATATATTTATTCATTTTAATCTGCTTTGCAAAAAAAAAATTACAAAATTGATCTTAGTTTTATGTTAGAACATTATGTTCTAACTTATAATTTACTTCATATATATATGTAATAATAATTTCGTTGGTGTAGTTGTTAAATAATGAACAGGCTGAGTAAATAACTATTTTTCATTTATTTATCAAAGATATGATGAGAGTGGCAGAATATGCATACATCTCGTATGAAAGTTTCAAGCCAAAAAGAGAACGAAAAATCCCTGTGTTCTCTCAGATAGGGGATTAACATACAGACAAGTGAAGGGAATATCAGCTATGTTTAGAAAATAACATAAGTTTTAAGGAAAAGTCTGGTGCCACAAGTCGTCGAGTCATTAATATATTCTTTTAGTAATAAATATGCCAAAATGCATGATTTAATATACCTCCAGCGTGGGAAATAAAGCGAAACTGGAGTTTAAGAAAAGTGATTTTGGAATACATTAGTATTGTACTAAGATTTTAAAATATATTAACATTTGAATTTAAACTGAAATTAAGAAATTATTACACACACATATATATATTATTTGAAATATTTAACTATATATATTACTAACATAATAGCCCAGATCTCTCGGTAATGCTCTGAGAATATACAATGAAGTGGTGCTTTTCCGATTTCTGTCGAAAATGGAGGGAGATGGGAACAGGAGGTCCTCGATGACATATCTAGACGTCATAAACTTCCATAAAAAAAATAAAAAATACCGAAATCGGTCCAGTGGTTGGGGCTGGGGGAGTGGTCTCTAGTTTTGCCAATTATTTTAAATATATACATATGTATTTATAGGTTTAAAGATAAGTTAATAATTATTTTCACTTGTTTCGGCTATTATGTTATTTTGTTATGAGATTTAGATAATAATTACTAATATAATAGCCCAGATCCTCTGGTAACGCTCTGACGTCAGCGACAATAAAACTTGCACCATAGCACTGCTAGACATTAAACATCATTATTTCATTGTTAGAGAACCTAAATTTCAATAATTTTAAATTGAAAAGAGTAATTGTCATTCTAATTTCAAATTTAATAGCTCTAAAATGGTGAAATAAAATTTGCTATCCATTGATATAAAATTTATCTCGCTATGATCAATAGCTCCCAAGAAATTTTAAATTATACTAACCATATATTTCAAATTAATTTCCGTTTTTTAATAGAAAGTAGTAAATTACGTCAGTAGTATAACATGTGCGTGATATAGTTTGTATGCCACGATGCATTTAATTATTTAGTGCAATCGTGATGATATAATTTGATAATATTTTTTGGCAACGTTAAAATTTACACAGAGACATCTGAAGTACAAGTAAAATTGTTAAACAACGAAAAATACTTCACACTGAATGTTGTTTACCAAGAGGTTTTTTGAATAAAGAAATATGTAAATAAAAAAAAATTCCTGTCCTAATACATTTTTATTTTATTTTATTAATACATGTTTTCAATCAATGTTAAGCATTTCTCTTGCATATGTATCTATTTAAACACGTCGGATTTGACGGGAAATCTCTCAAATGACGAGGCAATTTGCACCCATCATACCATAACGGATGATTTGCTAGTGTGTATATATATTTCAAAACAAACAAGACAAAAATTCAAAAACATACAAGAAACAAAGGACAAAAAAAGACAAAAATTTGGTTGAAATCTAGAAGTTGGTACACACTCTTAAAATCGCGCCAAGTCGCCAAAGCCAAAACAGGTAATACCTGCATATAGCTTTGGCGACTTGGCTTCCATGATATGCAGCGGTCAACGTTTTACTTTGGCGATTTGGCAGCGTTTTAAGAGTGTGTACCAACTTCTAGATTTCAACCAAAAATTTTAATAAATTGAAAAATATTATGGCGAGCCACTCGTCGGGAAGGGAAGCTCGCCTATGATATTAATAAATGCTTTTTTCTGCTGACATATGAAAACCATAAAAATTTCTCGCTATCCCCTCAAAAAGCACTATATATATATATATATATAATTAAAAACACTACAAGAACAGCAGAGAAATAGAAATCAAAACAAAAAAAGCAGAGTTCTAGTAAATCATGTAAAGTGTGAATGCACTTTTCCAGTAAGTTTTGGACAATATCTCCAAGTGCAATTTTCGCCTTAGGATATTGAACATAAATGAAATGCTTTCCATACCTTTTGGGGTTTTTTTGAAGAGAAAATTAAATTTATTTTTAGCAAAAGCAGCAATAATGTCTATTGGTGGACAGCCAATAAGTGACTGGAGCACATCTGAGGAAACTGTTCTATATGTCTTAGCTAATTCATAAGCAATTTTGGTAAGAGGTTAAAATTGACAAAAATTTGCTTTAAGACTCTTTCACTGTTTTTCATTTTAAAATAATATAACTTATAACTTCAGTTACAGGTAAAAGTATATCAAATGCTGCATGAAAAAAAATTTAATTGTTCATGTCTTCTGTAAAGTAATGATTTCAAAAGTACTGAATATAAAAACCCAATAGCATTACTTTATTTTTTCACAGCAGCTAAATGGTTAAATATGTCTGTGTACTATAATTTCAAAGAAAAAGGCAATAAGACTAAATTTTACAAAAAGTAATAAAGTTGAAAATTGTAAAGGAGAAGGATAGTCTTCAGAGAAAAAAAAAAGTAAGTCTGAAAACTTTATTCTTAAATTGATGTAGCATAAATTAAAGTATTAAAATAAAGAAATGTAAAAAGAGCAAACACACAAAAATAATTAAAATTACAAAACAGAAGCAAGTCCACAAAGTATATTTATTGATTTGTCAAGAGTGGTGTTGCATATTTTAGATCATTTATAGTATTTTTACATTTTCTATGCCTAACATACACTGATGGACAAATGATAAGGACCATTTTTAAGATTTCGAAAAATTTGGACTTAATAGGAAAACAATGGTTTGCAATCAGTTGTGGAGAATCGTGGGACATACAATCGGAACTCGCATTTTACAGTGAAGATTCGGTCATGAGGGTATTTAGGGACTGTCTTCAAATTGATGAAGATGAAAATTATTTTGGCCTACCCAGTTTAGCAGAAAGCTGATAATGAGCTGAAACTTTAGTCAATTGTTTTGTTTGATATCATTAATATTTACATGAATTTTAGTAAAAATAGCATGAATATTCGAGAAGATATAAAGGTTTCTTTAAAAAATATCCCAAATTTTTCCGCATGTTTTTTTGCTTTTAAACATGAAGAGTTTTCAATCAAATTGTACTAAACTTACAGAATATTTGACAATATGTAAAAGAAACATTGTATCCAAATTTGAATTAAATAATTTGAATATTAGAGAAAATATGAATACTTTAGTAAATTTTTTACTGTGCATGTGCGAAAGGTAGCATAATTCTTCTCTTATAATTTCAGAGCCAGATCTATAGAGCAACTTATATCAAAATTACAATTCAATATCATTAATTGTAACCGCTACAGTACCATAATTTATACGCGAAAGATGTTTTAAGAAGTAAGACATCAGAACATGCAACACGATGAAAATATTACACTATAATAATTAATAACTTAATTATTTATAATTCAGTATGTATAAATAATAAAAAATATTAAATTATTATTAAATCACTCACATTAAAAGTTAACAAACAAGTTTAACACATCATCAGGGGCATCAGAAAATACAAAATTAGACATTAAAACATATTTACCATCTGTGCATCACTGAGATGCAACATTCACCCAACAGAAGTCCGAGAAGAATTATATTTAATAACCTTTCGATAAAAGTTAGCTCAAAAAATAAATAAAAATAAGGACAAATAATTTCTTTTGCTTCATGCAATTGTGTAAAGTGTATTAGCTATTTATAAATTATAATAATCTATCATATACTTAATTCTGTTTTATTTCTTTTATTTTTATACAAATTTGCAAAAGTAACAGCACAATGATTTTGCACCTTATAAAGTAAGAGGGGTCGAGAAATTGTACAGTTATAATGACAGATTCATTTAGCATTAGTGTTATTTGAAACCCTTTGAAAGAATTCCTTAATTGTTAAAGAAATGGTTTTCTTTTGTTTTTTTATTTGTGTGGCATATTTTATTTATGTGGTTTCATTTTTTTGTTGGTAACAGATCTCCATTAACATGCTTCACCCCTTGTTCTCACCTGAATTGCCTTACATATTCTGAGGGCAACAAGATCTACCCTCTATGCCCTAAATGCCAGCAACATCAAGCATCACCTAAACACATTTTGAACTATCTAGGACTTGACTGGGAGGAAATTTATTCTTATCCCCTTTTAGTTATTGATTTCATCAAAGTCAGTGGATTCCTTGATCTGGTCTGACTCCGTCAGACTCGATTGGAGATTAGCAACAACAACACCCCTTGTTTTGGAGGGCTCCTATCTTTGACAGATTTTTCTTCAATAAAGGATGTGTTTGCATCCTCTGGTAGTTTATTTTCAGTAGAGGCTAAAGTTTTTGTACAGTTTTCATTAGTATCTCTCTGTTTAATTACTGGCATAGTTGTTGGGACTACATTATCTCTAGAATGCCTAGGTAGATGATTAGTTTTATTTTTTTATTTTGAGAAGATTTTTTTTATGTCTTATTCTCTGCTTTTTTGCTGCATTTGCACACAGCTTTTTAGCTGCCTCTTTTGACAGGAGTTTTTCTTTTTTTATGTAGTTTATTTATTCGTTTCCGTTCCATTTTTTTTTTTTTTTTTTTTTTTCATTTCTTCATCTTGGTATGCCCTACAAGCTGACCTTAAGTTTTCAACTATTTTTTTTTTTCCCCCCCAACATGTTCATGCAAAAAAAAATTTTTTTTTGGAAAATATGCCACAGAGGTTTTATTTTCTGCAAAAAGGTGGTATTTAATACTTTGAATGGCACTGAATGTTGGAATATTCATCCTTGTAGAGCTTGCTGATATAATGTTGATTCGTCAGTAGAAGATGAATCAGCTAGTTTCCTAGCCAGTGGAGTTAAGCCCCATAGTCGAGCATATTTTCCAGGAATTTTCTTTCGAAAATGGAAGATAGGAAGGTTTCTTTTCTTAATGTAAAAGTGGAATTTTCGGAAGAAAAAGCAAATTTTTGCAGGGTGGGGGATAAAAAAAGGAAATCCGGAAAGAAAAAAAAAAAAGAAGAAAAAAACAGAATTTTGAGAGAAAAAAAAAGATAAAAAAGACGAAATCCGTCAAAAAGTGGAAGAATCTCATACCTGTTAAACAAAACTACTGACTAACATTTCAACTCATTATCAGCTTTCTGTAAAACAAGATGAGCAAAAAAATTTTTGTCTTCATCAATTTGTGGATGGTCCCCTAATGCCCTCGTGACCTACTCTTCATTGTAAAATGTGTGTTCCAACAATTGCATGTCCCACAATTCTCCGTAACTGATTGCGAATCATTTTATTCCTATTAAGTCCAAATTTTTGAAATCTTAAAATGGTCCTTAGCATTTGTCCAGCAGTGTATATCTGATAACTTCAACAAATTTCAGATTCAAATTCCTTTACAATATTTTTCACTTAATCACAGTTGTGACATACTCAAATTTTAAATGAAAAAAATGCTGAGAATATGCTTGTTTAGCATTTACCTGTTGAGGAAAACCTGGATGTTGCATATAAGTAGTTGGTTGAGGACCAATTAAGCCATAAGCACTGGGAACAACAGGAATCACAGGTGCACCTGGAATACCTGTAGTGCAAACTGGTGCCATCATTGTACCAGGCATTGTTGGTGGAGGGCCAACTAATGGTGGTCTGCAAATAGTAAAATCAGGGAGATATTTGTCAGATCTGAAAGATATGACAAAAAAATAAATGGTTCCCATATAAATATTTTTTTAAAAAATTGACCATTTTTAATAGTCCAATCATTCAAAAAGGTATTCGTACATGATTCATCAACTGATTTTACAAAAAAAAATTGATATATACTGACAAAAATTCATTATAAAAAGAAATTGGTAAACTCTGATTTACATTTAAAAGCAAAATATTTGGAACTTTACTGATAGCTGGACAACAACCAAGACATTCATTAAATGTGTCATTTTTCTTTAGCAAGAGGGTGGAATTCCATCATCCGAGTCTCAGAGAAAAATCTACGAAATGTTAATGATAATTCATCAAATATTAGCAACTAGCTGCCTTTGGTTTTCCTTGTGCCCATACAAACTGTTAAGATAACCTAATGTTACAGAAACAGGGAGCATAGGTGCCGTCCTGCCTTTGGCGGCTTCAGCAGACTCGCCCATATTATTATTGGTAAACCTGGAGTTTGGGGTGCGTACTATTTTCTCGACAATTTTCTTTGCCATCGCCAAACACTGTTTAAAATGCATGGAGGTGCAGTGAGTTTTTTATAGGTCTCCTGCGCATTCGATGCCTACGGCATCTCAAAATAAAAAAATTGAGCATGCAATGCCTTCGGCATTGCAAATTTGTACTGGGCAAATTTTTTTAACTTAAAAAAACATCAGCGGCTTCACTTTCAGCAAAGCAGGCCCCTCGTAGCTTCGCTTTTTCATTGAGAAATGAAACATACAGGGAAATACAGGAAAAACAAGTCTGAAGACGATGAAATGTAGCAAGGGAACCATTGTTTCCAGAAAAAACATCCCCTTTCAATATTTGGAAGCCATAATCAGCAACACAGAGAAAGAGAATTAGCAAACTCGAACGAAAATCTTTAGAAGAGAAGCAAACGGTTATTCAAAAAAAAAAGCGCTTGGTAAATTATCAAAAAATTTCAAACAAAGTATTATTCAAATTCATATGCCGATCAATCATAGAAGAGAGCAGACAGTGGACGAATGGAAATGAGGCTAAATTAAGGGCATCCGCCGTAGACCGATAAACAAATCACTGGCGACGCAACACAAACATTGCCGAAAAAATTTTCAACTCGCATCCAAAACAAACGTTCTGGCACTCTCTCTCTTGGTGACAAACAATTGGCGAGCTTAAGGGAAACAAAGTGAGTATGCACCCTAAACTCCAAGTTAACCTTATTATTATAATGATTTAGTTATATCAACAAAATTAAAAATATATAAGTTGTTTTAAATAGATGTTGTTGTATTTCATATTAGTAATTTGGAATTAAAGCTATATATCAGACAAAGCATCATCTAGCATTTTATGACTGGAACAGGAGAGTAGGAGATGTGAAGTACTCTCAAGCCCACTTGAGTATCAGAAGAAAGGGAAGGCAGCAGCAAACCCCCTCAGTATAATATGCACAATATTAAAAAAGTAAATTTTAAGATTTTTCAGACTATGCATGAAAATGCCAAATCATTAGCAATTCCACAGGTCATTCACTTAAATAGAAGCTGTAGAAATTTAACAATTTCAACTACATTGTTTTTGAATCATATATCAAATAAAAAATTCAGTTACCCAAGCTACTTTAAATCTTTTCTCCACTTGCAAGAAAGTTATTTCAGAAGAACTCATCAAATCCTTCTTTTAGAAACCTTTCTAATAATCTATTGCCTTAATTCCTTATACTTCAATGAACATCTTATTTAAAATAATATGAGTTTGATAATCAAGTCTTATTTAGTAGGAAAATAACTATTTCATTAATATATCTTCTAATATGGCTTTTATTAGATTCTAAACACTTTTCTAATTAATTCATGGATTGTATAAGGGCTTCAAAAGTAAATTTACCACTTCCTATTTATTAATAAATTAACTCTATTTAAGGTAAGTGCTCCAGTAGTGGTCCACTGAAATTTTTAAGTTGAAAAACAAGTAATTCCAACATTCCAATGAAGTAAGAGGTAGGTAGGCTGAAACCCTTATCAACTAAATACCAAAGGCACAGCCTTTATTTCCTTTTAGTTAGGAGCTAGAAAGTTTGTTGCTGAAGTTGGTCTCTGAGAGAAGCAGTTTTAGTGATTTCCTTCTTCATTCAACTATTTTTTTAGCATACATTCTATTTGTTTTTAAAATGAATTGTTATTGATATTATTTGATTATATAATGAATGTACAGTAAAAGCTTAACTAACCGGCATGCTCGGGAAACTCCGATTTCCGGATACCTGAAAATTCCGGATAGTTGAGTGTGCCGGGAAAAATGGGGGGAGGTAGATTGAAATATTTTTTTAAAGATTATAGCGGCCAAATAAATTGTTTTTGTCATTTTGAAATGTGCATTAAATATAATTTTTAAGAATACTTCTGTATCTTCCATAACATTGTATTTATAAAACATATTATGAAGATTTTAATTTAACATAATTAAAAAAAATGTATAATCTGTAGCCGAATTTTTACCGTAAATATATAAACATATAAAAATAGCCGACGAAACTGAAAAATATTCTACTCAGCAAGCATAATAAAACTCTTTTAAGTGATCATAAACAAATCCCAGATTGAATATCAAAATTAATTATCTTTTAGAAGATCGCAAGGGTTGTTGCGCAATACTCGTGCCTCCAATTTTTCTGCACTTGATATTACGTAATCGGAATCAACATCTGCCGGTATTTGGAGAGTAAATAAATAAAGGAAAAGAAAGAGACTTGCCAATCTGGAGTAACTCCCCCCCCCCCCATGAGCTTTTTTTTTTTTTTTTTACCGATTCTGTCGCTTTGTCTTTTTTTGGTTGTCGATTTCGTTTTTAGGTCTTGTTTTTCGGCGAAAGGTGAGGACCTTTTATTTATTATTATTAATATTTTTGGTTCTCACTTTTGCTTTTGAACCTCCCCTCCTCCCTAAAACAAGTCTGTGTAAATCACATTACTGTATATTGTTTTTTTTTCCTTCTACGTCCTCCGTGCGGAACGAACGTTGTATTCCAGAAATAAATTGTCCTCCTGAATGGAACGTCGCGCGTGCGTGCTAAATTTTGGCGCGCAGATGTAAAATTTTTAGAAAAACTCATTTTCTAATTTTTCCGGTTAGTTGAGCTTTCCGGATACTTGAATGCCGGATAATCGAGAGTTTACTGTATTATAAACTATCTTTAAATTAAATAATATTGATAATTTATGGATAGTGAAGGGTGGCCCACTTTTGGATCAATGTTTTACAAAATGCTCCAGTAGTGGGCCTGAGGTGCCAGTACTGGAGCACATGCTTTCTCTCAAATAAACTGTTTTGTGATGTTTAATAAGAAGGTTATATCTTGTTAAGTCTTTTTATTTAATTAGATTTGCTTTATTTTTATCAGAACCAGTAGTGGGCCGCATGGTTCACTTCTGATACACTAATGGCCCACTACTGGTACACTAATGAAACATTCTGACCAATTACTTAAATAATAAATATTTTATAGTACTGTTGAGGAAAAGACTGATATTCAAGAATTAGTTGGGCTCTGTAACGAGACAGACAATAATAGCTATCGCATTGCTGGACCATCGAAAAATATTCCATCACCATTTAAAAGGGCCCTTTTCTGGATGCAGAGGCAAGATGATAAAGGAAAAAAAAGATTTATTCAACATAAAATATCAAGATATAATATCCATAATGCCCCAAACAGAACTTAAAATGAAAGATCGATAATTAGCATATGCCTTTAATAAAAAATAGGCTGATAGAGAAAAAATTTAAATCTCATGTGAGGGTCATTCCTTGTCAAATCAACACAGTTTTTGAACAAAATTTACCTCACCATCTCAGATTTTCATGAAATTTGGCAGAGATGTACTATTGATATAGACTTGTAAAAATACCAAATTTGATCAAGATATGTGGACTCCTTTTTGAATTACAGCAATGTAAATTTTCAAAAATTTGCCCAAAAACAGCAAACGGAAATTTTTTGAATTGCTCTAGGAGCTCTCCTAATTGAGATGGAGAGCTGGGACAGGTGTCATTTTACAGCATTTTGCATGCTCTTTCCAATGGTATACAACATACTATAGGTTAGTATCCAAA
>BGPR01025208.1:0-22517 GCA_013235015.1 Araneus ventricosus | reverse complement strand
GTTAGTTCTTCCAGATCTAGCCCGAGCATCAGCGAGACGCGTTAAATTTGGTCAGCTGGCTAACAACTGCAAATCCAGTCATGAGGCTTTATTTGGTCAACATGGAAACCCATCGTCAGGTTATCTTTGGTTTCATTCATCAGGTTAACATCAGTTCAAATTATGGTTCATCATTCCATAAAAGGAGGATTACTGAACCGCTTTGGCATTTCATCAGCTCATCTCGATACTTGCCTAAGAGTATGGGCGATATAAGTGGTCTCTTCATTTCTGCTTATTGGTTACTTTTCCAAAATCCGAAACTTACTTTTAGTTGTCTGTGATGATTAAGTATATGTAGGACAACCACTTGCAAGCAGTGATTCATCAGTTCTTGAAATTATTTGAGCGTTAGTATATTTAGCAGATTAGATTATTTCCTACTTGTTAAACCTTGGGCTGGACCATGAGATCTCTCTGACTGGCAAAACGTAATGGCCTGGCAGCCCTGGTTCTCTCAGATATCGTTTTCATGAACTTCTGAAGAGATGATGTGCCTCAATGAGTGGATAGAGTTTCCTCACATCATGGCTGCAGTTGACGATGACTATCATAATTCAGAGCTTCCCACAGGAGGGTAATATCACGCTGAATCCACGTCGGAGTTTGAATCCAAAATGGTGCTTTTCCAAATTTATTTGTTTTGAAGATTGGGAATCAGAGTTTCATTCGCAATATAATGATATGGCGATTATTGTTTAATTTTAGGGGTGGGTCTTTGTTTTCCAAATTCAGGCGTGATGAGGTACGGCGACGATATTAATACAATTCTAAAATTGCTGAATGTTGTTTATTATCAAATAACGGCAGCCACTGCTGCAACCGATCAAATCTTATTTTTTGTGGTTTTGATTTGACCGTGCAGGTCTACTGCAACTTGCTCGATGAGCGATATAACGTCAATTCAGGATAAATTTTGCACACTGCCTGTTAATGAATAGCTTTCCGGCATCTAAAAGATCGAAACTTCGTTATTGCTTACACACTTATTTTTTGGCGTTGGTTTTCAGTTCGGTTCTTGTACCAGTTGCGATGGACAAAATGTTTGGTTTCTGCTTTCTTTCCTGTTTGTAGTAATTTTTTGGGTTAGTTGATTCATTGATAATGCTGGGCTGTGCCGTTTTGAATTTGAGGAGTATTACCCCAATAAAGTTAGTAGCAAATTTTCAGCCCATATAATTAGCAATGGGGAGTGAATTTTTTATTCAGAGTCACCTTCACTCTTTGGACAAGATTATTTTTATTTTTGAATCAAGGCTCGATAAGTGAAATAGTTACTACTAAATAGGAGGAGATTCTGTTTGCTTTAGTCATTGGGTAGTATCAGGTGTCTCGCCAGAACTGTGTGTGAACTGAACCAGGCTATGCAAATGTCTAATAAGTATTTCTGATCACAACTTAGGTTGGCAGGATCAATGCCTGGCAATTCGCATTCAATGCTATTGAAAGCAACAAGTGGCAGCTTCTAGCATCCTTTCAGGTTTCGTCCAATTTCTCTGATGTAAGATAAGGAACCAGAAGACTTGCGTTCAAATAGGAGTCGTAATGGCAACTCGTTGAAATGAAGCAGATAATCCATTGGATTGGTCGATGAAGTTTCAATTCAAGCCTTAGAATCACACCATTAAACACTCCAGTGTTCACAATTGTGCCATCACATCCCCCAAAAAAAGAAGGTTGCTAAAATCATCCAATAGGGCATTGGTTACATATTCATAAATGCTGAAATTGGCCCAGAAGGAAATTATGTTCGTAGATTCATTACTCCTGCTGTTAACTTTGGAGTTACAGACTAAGTAGATCTTATCTCATTGACTGGCAAGTTTTTTTATGTCGCACCGCATCCAGTTCTCATGAACTTCAGAAGAAAATACAGGACGATGTGCCAATGGAAGGCTGGGACTTTATTAAATTTTCTTCACACACACAAGCAGTTGTGAGAATTGTGAAACTAGTCACCGAGGCCTCCAGAAAAAGAGTTGAACAGCAGAACAGGGATGGATTTATCAGAGCTAAACTAGAATCCAGAAAAATGTCACAATTTGAGCCCAAAAAAGATTACAAAAAATAGTGCTTTTGTATGTTTCAGAGGTTGAATAAAATTTCTATTCGCATTATAATAAGGCCAGTAAAACATGTATTAAAAAATTCCTTAAATTTCCAAAATTCAGCACCATTGAGGCGGCAGAAGATATTAACCTATAATTCTAAAATTTTGTAAAGATGTTGTTAATAAATAGTAACTTTTAAGTACTACCACAAAACGATCAACGAAATCTGATTTTTTATTAATTTACCATTTTTAGTCCAGTTTTCTCAAATTTTTGCCCATTGAGGCGACAGAAGATATCAATTCAGTGTTATAAGATTTTGCACACTTTTTAATGATGGGAGTTCGCAACTTTTCCGCACTACTGCTAAAAGATTTAAGATACTTCGACTTTTTTGGCCCGCCCTAGTGTATAACTATAAACTGTTGAAATAAACTATGACAAAACTATGTTTTAACAAAGAAACCAGCAGCCATTTTTTTACATTCTTGCATACAAAGAGAAAGTATTGTAATCGTCAAAAAATTCGAATTTGAGACCTCCCCCAAAAGTCCGAAAAACACAATTTTGGTCTGTGTCTGTCTGTGAACATAACTCAAAAACGGTTACAGCTAAAGGGTTGAAATTTGGTATATGGGCTTTACACAAAATTAGTCGATTTCTATCAAATTTTGTCTCCTTACAAGGGAAGTATGTCTAGGTGTCTATGTTCATATGAACATGATAACTTAAAAACTTAAATAACTAGATGGATAAAATTTGGTACATAGTTTTATAAGTAATTTAAGTGCATATCAAATTTTGGACCAAATCTGTCAAAGGGTCGACTGTCTGTCGGCATATTTGCATGCAAGTGAAGGCAGCAACTCCTAAACAGAATGACTCAGATGATTAAAAATTGGCACGAGGTCTTCTAACCCCAATTGTAGATCTGTACCCAATTTTTGTTTCAATTAGTTGAAAAAAAGCCTCCAAAATGCATAGCCAGTTTCTGCATCAGACTGTGGTGCAGAATGCATACCAAATTCCGTACCATTGGTGCCTACTCTGCGTATTTTTACTCCCGCTACTACTATTACCCTCCATTTGCCTTTGACATGTGCTGAGAGAAACTCGTAGCACTCTGGGTGTTATAGAAGGTATGCAATTAATATGCGTGTGGGGGGGGACAGGGGAAATGACACCTTTGTTAGGAAGTATACAAGAAATTATATGGGAGACTACTCCCACTGGTTTCTTATTACATGTTAATAGATGGGACAATTGGCACAACAGCAATTCTTTATATTTTTATTCAACATTCTATTTTCAATTTTTATACCTGTGTCTTCAAGAGGGTTTTCTTTTCTTTAATTAAAAAATCAATGTTCAATGATTAAAATAATTGATGTATCAGCAAATAAGAGGATTTAAAATAGTGAATAGCAAATAAACATTTAAATAATTTCAAGTTGTCTCAATTTTTAATATTTCTACACTTATACAAAGATTGAAGTCAACAGTACAGTGACACATACAATTATTCTAGAGTACGTATAAGTTCATTCAAATATATTTGAATGAACTTTCAATTATTTAGTATGCCTTTTAAAAATTACTTTTAAGAATTAGCTGTAAAAATTATCTTGTATTCTTATAGCATTAGCAAACACATAATAAACATGTAATGTTATACCTTATGAACTAAATTAAACTTCAAAAATTATATAATTTTAACAAATACAACTATCAACAAAATATTTAATATGAATCTCCAATAATAGAATCATAATTACAGTATATAAAATGTTAACTTAAGAGCTATAATATTAATAGCTAACATTTATTATTCTTATCTAAATATGATTTATATCTTGCAAATTAGTTTTACAATATTTTCATAATTGTAAAATAAGACACTACATATACTATTTTATATTTCTAAAATTAAAAATACTTTCTTCCTGTACTAAATTAATTAAAAATCAGCAAGACATTCAGCTAAATAAAAAAAAATTGACAAACAACTGGACAAAATGTATTTTGCAAAATTTTCTGATTTGGATGATGCCACATATGTTTCTGCATGTTAAGATAAATCCGACAGAAAAGCAATGCACGAGACACATGCAATTTTAATTTATTACAAAAGTGATCAACACAATTCAGTAGTTATTACAAATGAATTTTGAACTGTGCATAAAAACATGCTCCAGCTAAGAAGAAATGAAGAGACCACACCAAAAACATCAAAACCAGTTTTCAACAGCAAAGGCATCCACAAAAAAAAAGCAATTAGTCTTTCCTACAGAATTTCAATTTCATTACTGAAATTTTTTAGATTATGAAGATGCTAATTTTATGCAAAACCCCAGAAGGCAGCAGAAAGTTTTAATATATGCTGCATTAACTGCTTTCCCATAATCAAAATTTTTCTTTTTACCAGTCACAGCTCTATACTTACATATAGTCTTTCTTTAAGAGATACTTGAGCTAAATCATCTGTTTCTGTAGGTAAAGCTTTCCATTTACCATCCTCGTGTCGCACCAGCTTCAAAAATCGAGTCTGTCATCAAAAAAAGATATTTCATCCTAATGGACAGACAATTCTACCAACTTTACACTATTCTCCCCTAAGCCAAATGGGGGAAAGTCATTTCTAACTTTTTAAAAGAAATTCACCCTTTTCTTTAGAAAAAATTTGAAACATACATAATCTAAATAAAACATTCTCTAATGAAATAAAAAAAAATACTATTTTTTTATTATTTCATTAGAGATAATTAGATTTTTTTAAAATCCGACGAATTGGAGAATCTTTCTAAACTGATGTTTTTGGTGCTGTGCAAGTGACTTAGTAGAAAGAGGTAAGGCTGTGTCTTATAAGTGTATTAAAAACAAAAATGTGGTCAACACAAAATTATTTTTTTTTAATTTTCAAACGAATCTCATAATAATTATATGCAGTTAGAAAACATTTTCCCAAAACAAACTGTTACAAGCACTCAGTCGCTTTTGTTCTTCGTTTAGTTGATTTCTTTCCCAACTGATAGGATATAGAGTTCAATAGTAAATATGCAAATTAAACTTTGGAAAACAATACCTATTTTATGTAATAAGACAATTGATATTCTTCCTTGCCAAAAGTAAGCACAAGTGTCTATTTTACTTCAATAAAAATATGCTTCAATTCTTTCAGAGTTTGATTTTAACAAAAATATTGTTTATGTATGTGCTTAATGCGATTTACTTAATCAGTTAATTTTAACTAAACAGATAAAAAATACTATGTTTAAAAAAAATTAACAGTTGTAGTCAGTTTAAAAATATGTATATAAAATAATTTAACAGAATAATACCCAAGGTGATCATATTTCCAAAATAAAAAATATTGTACAATTTTTTATAAAAAATGTTACGGAGTTAAAAATATGTACCAGCCGCATCATACCAAACTCTGAATTTATAGTTTGATGCTTTTAACTAATACATAGATTTAAAAATTTGTAAGACAACCTATACTGAAATTCTATTATTTTAAGCACAGCACCCATTTTCTTCACCCTCTTATTAAGTTACTATTAGAATTTCAGAACAGAATCTGCAGAGTTCCATATCAGCTGAATAATTTTTATTTGTAGAGGTTCATTTTAAATGACAAAAAAAAATCACATTAAAAAAATCGGGATGTTTTTTTTTAGAGTATAATTTGTATAGAGAACACCAGTGGAAATATATTACATACAAGAGCTTAATTTGAAATCATAAATTAAGACATTTTTATAAAATTGATTTGTGTACATGAATATTCTATAATGCTTTAATGTTGCATGTCTACTGGTACCAATGTCCCAATAGGTTTATAAGGATTAAGCAAATAAGTTATAGAAAAACTAATATTAGTTTTTAAAAACTCTCAGTCTTCTGTTGATCCATTAGTTTTCCATGTAAGTAAAAATGAGAGAAACAATTATTTAAATTCACTTAGCTCAGATAATATGAATCGAGTACTATATACCTTAAAATTTCATATCTCAAAAATTAAATATTAAAAAAAATCACTTAAAACAACCAAAAACCATTACAAACAAAAAGGACTAACTTAGCATAAAAATAGTACAAAGCTAACACTATTATTTAAACAAAATTTACTAAATATTAATTCATGCATTAAAATAAAATTGTAATTCAAAGTGAAAAAACTATTGTAGATTTCACCTTATTTTATAGATAACTACTTTTTTAAAAACAAAATAACGGAAAGAAAATTGAAATGTAAATTTTAACGCAAAAGGTAAGGTTATGGCAACAAAATGGACTCGATACAAATTTAAACCAGCAACATAAAACAAATGCAAAATAAAGGAAACAATATTTATAAATTATGATGAAGGTTTACGAAACAGAAGGACAAGAGTTCAACAGCACAATGTCTATTAACAGAAAATAGGATTTCTGACGCCTCTTTTTATTTTCATCCCTGAATGCCAACACGAATATAAGGGAAATTAATTATACAAACACCTCGTCATAAAACAAATACGTCTATTTTGAAGACAAACACTGCAATTTTGAAATATAGTCAGATGACAAGAACAAGACCAGATCCAGCACACACTCTCCAAACTTCTGCACCACAAAAACAAGAGTATATTTGACACTGGACACCAGTTGCACATATACTCTGCATCCTTAGGTGGAATTAGGTTTTAAAGCCAATATGACAACGAGAAGCCACCCGAAAAAGTATTCAGTTTCTCTATTACCCAGAAGGCACAAAAATGGCAGCGAGATATGTTGATAGTCTAACTGCTGATGATAAGACATACCTCACTGCAAGGGTTCCACATACGAGATACTTGTAAGGATGTGTGTTTTACAAGGTTCACAGTTTTAGGACTCTTATCTACATTGGCCCAGTCACTCATATTTTACCAGAAGTCTACTTGGATGAGGCAGGGTTCACCTTCATCCCTCCCTCGCCGTATTACCTATTTTCTCAGCTACTTAACCAAATTTTGATAACTAGAATAATGAAACAATCCTTACATGCAAGAATGAATTTGAAATGCTAACTGCATAACTGCCATTTGTTTCATAAAAAAGCTTTCCCACAATAATTACAACTACACAGCATTACTAGAGTAAATTATGTTTTGTCTTTAAAATTGGAACACGATTTATCTCCACATATAATTTATTTTTAGTGCAGTAAAACTGCTTGTTTTGTTGTTGCACCACTTATTAGAGTATTCATAAAAAGCTACAAAGAAAAAAATTGACATTTATAACAATAAAAAGATTTGAAAGAATTAATACAACAAATGACAACAAAGAAGTACAAGAAAATAGAATTTAAAATCTAGTTTTTACTGAATACAGGACATTAAAGTTGAAACCAAGGGCAAAAGCTTAAGTATACAACCTTTACAAGACCTAAAATATTCTAGAAATCACTATATTATTTTCAATACATTATCGTAACTTCAAAATATACCTTTAATATCTTTTAAATTTCATCACTTCTACAAAATCTATACATCATATTAACATGGAACTGATATAGTTTCTGCCAAAGCTGGTATGATCTGTCAGATAAGACTTTTCAAGTTTTAGAAACTTTCTAAAGCTAATAAGCAAGATGGTATTATGTTAACATTGTATAGTATGATAGACACAATGTCCAATTCTGGTTTTCATCTCAAAAACTCAATTTTCAATCCATATCATTAATTAGAACAAGTAAAAATTTTAAGTGGAATATGAAATTTAAAAAAACTAATATTAGCAAACCCTAATAAATATTAATCAACATCTTGAAGAAAGAAAATATTAAGACTGCAGTTGTTTATTTATAAAGCATCTTTAACAATACAGAAGAACTGGTTACTTATTATGAAGAGTAATAGCAAGTAAAAAATAAAGGAAGCAGCAACTAACTGAAATTCGAAGTTACATTAATTGAAGTGCAAAAAATGAATTGCTATTCAAGAAGATAACTTCAATTACATGCAATTCATAGATAAGAAATTATAAGAAAAATGAAACTAATATCTCTTAACCATACTTAAATAATTGTATAAGATATAATTAACTGTGTTAAAAAATAAGTTGTCTTTCATTAATAAATTCTGATGAACTTTACACTAATTAGTAAGGCATTTAAAATTAAACTTCAGTCAGATTTAACTAATGTGATCAACAGAAGAAAAAATTGCATACGATTAAAAGGTTTAAATCTTGGAAAATATTTAAATTTTCACAATATAAGGCTAAACAAATCAGATACAATCTTTTGATTTTCTGTATAAATACACTTTCTTGGCCCAAATGATATTTTTCCACTTCATTAGTAATAAATAGAAATAATTTATATTAGTTTAATTATAAAATTGTTTGAATTAATTTGATAACACTTTTCCAGTAACCTACAGAACAAATACATAAAAAAGTTGTAGTGGTAAATGTCAGTGTCTCGCTTAAAAAAAACTGTGCAAGACACATAAAAGCAGTGCTAAATTGCCAAGTGAAACATATTTGAGGCCAACAAATTTCGTACATAAATTAAAACACAGTGGCATCATCAAAGTTCCGATTTCCCCGTAAAACAAATATTAATATGAGGGATGGTCTGGACTGAATATAAAATCTGAACCAGCATTAGTAAAAATACTGAGTTATTTAACTACCATATTTCCTACAATACATTAAATAGCAATGAGCATGACACAAAAAAGCATGTCCTTAGTTAACAGATTTTTAACTTAAATAATCACAACAAAAAGAAATTTTGCAGACTACATATAAAAAGGAATTAGTCAAAATATATAAGTTACCATGATTCAGAATAATTTTCTGAATAGGCTACGCTTTTGAAAACCTAATCTTGAACCTGAAAGACAAAAACAGAAGATTAGATATGTATCAAAGAATTTATGAACAAAAATATATTAGTTTTACAATTATAAGTAAAATATATATATATATATAGAATAGTATTCATGAGGACTTAACACAAAAAAATAAAAATGTAATATGAAGACTGAACTTGATGACATCATAAAACAGATAATGAAAACAGGATGATCACTTATTTCCATTCAGAAATTAAATCTCTTTTCCGCCCATGTTACCCAAATGTTATATATATATAAAAAAAAAACAAAAAAAAAACGGTGCTTATTGATTGTGGCGAAATTAAAATTTGCACTCGTAACTCAAGAAACCAAATAGAAGAAAAAATGGCTATAAATTTCTAGTAGGATTATACAACAATTTCCATTGCAGCATAATTTCGAAAGTTACCAATCAAACTAAGAACTAATTTTAGAAGGAATTCTAATCATTCTCAAACTTTTTTTCAATATACCAGCAAATTAGAAGAGAGCAAGACTAGAAGCAGCAAACTTGAAGATAATTTAAAAATTCATTGTCTCAATATATCGGAAATTCAGAACTGCCAGGATTTGTTACTTTACCCTGTCACATTAAGTAGTGTAATTTTACGCATATACCTACGGTTTAAAATTGGTCATTTCAATCTAAACCTAAAATATTACATCAGACATGAAACAAAATGAATAGATACAGCTTTATGGCTACTTCACATACTGTGTATAAAAATTACTCACAAGTCTTTAAAATTAAGATTTAAAAAAAGGTTAAGGTAATAACCACATCGCATCAAAATTCGCAATCCGTAATTTATATACCTAGATTAATACATTCACCAAACGTCCTTCAAATAATAACTTATTCTACCTATTGCAGTTATTACTAATTCCTGATCAGATTTAAAAATTAACTTGTTTGTACAAAAATCCCAACGATTGAAACTTATATTGAATCAAGTGAAGATCGAACGCAATTCTCATATTTTTGTAGCCATGTCGCATCTAGGACACACATCTGTCCTTGAAAATAAATTTAATAAAACCCAATGCCGAATTATATAATATGTCGTGTATAACATAAACCTACCTTTCCTATAACAATCTGAAGAACAGCAAACACTTTATTTGTAGAATATTTACCGATTCTATTAAATATAAAAATCCACTCGTAATAGCTCAGAATACATTCAAAAATCTCTTATCTATTGCAAAACACTATTATATCTGTAAACTCCTTAACTTCATTTCCCCAAGAGAAAATGTACGGGTTATCCATAATAACACATTCTTAAATTTCTATAAAAATTGCGCTTAAATATACGAAAACAGTCGGCTTTCTACACTATAATTCATAAATACTTTATTCAATGGCGCAGATATCAAAACTGTGAACACAGTCTGGAAACCCCGTAGAATCAGCGCGACGTACACGTTTAAAAACTTCAACTTTAATTTCTCTTCACATTTTCAGAGGCAAGTTGCAAGTTGAGAAGGCACTTAAATGTAAAGAAACAAAGCAGAAAACTCATCCCTAGATGGTGCCTCAAAAGTTTTGATCTTTATTTTTTGTTCAATGAATGAACCTTATGCACGTGTCGCCATATTCATGTGACGGAGTAGCGCCTAAAACAACTGATCGGAGTTTTCCGTAGATTTGTATTGAATATAATATCAAATAATTCATAAAATTGTTATAATATTGAATATAATATTCTATCTGTATATCTGTTGTTAGTCGTGTCGTGTTTTGTTTAAGATTTGAAATTGCTTCTAAATGTGTTTTCCTCATGGGCATACATCGGATATTGAAAATTAATAACTTAAATGCCATCTGTTTTCAACTTTCAAAAAATTGCTTTCTTGGAATTGAAACTTCCGTTAATTACTTAATCAACTCTGTCACACTCGGATAGTACATTGTTTACAAGGCCGAAGTCAGGCTTTATATAAGCAGTAGTGAAGCAAGTTCAACTTATTTACATACATCTCAAATAACCTTATCATCATCATTCCATTTATTTATTAATTTTTCCAATTTTGATAGTATATTGATATTTACTAACAGCTTTGAAAATGGTATAGGAGGGTTGTTAACTAGTTTCTCAGAGCAAATAGGCTTATGATATATCGTTCTGCTTCTTAAGGTATCCGAACACGTTCGGAGTAATTTTTTTAAAAAATGTTATATAAAAACAGCATAATATGTTTTTTAGATTTGAACTTTATAAAGATTAATAATAGAGTATTATTTTTGAGTATAAATTATTATGAATTTTCAAAAAACCTAAATTTGTGCTGTTTTTTAGGGAAAATTTTCAAAAACTTCAAACATGCTAGAGGTCAAACTTTTGTAATAATTCAAATAAAACTAGTACTAAAATAAACTACATACCATGGACTAGTACTTGTACTAGAATCTTAACATTCTTTAGATAAATAAAAATTTTAGAGCTAATCGAACAATCATTATAAGATTTTCAGCAAATTTTTTTATGTCATTTTTCAAATAAAAGACCATAATTAAAAAATTATTGTTACAATCTACATTACTCTAGTACATTCACTAGAGAAACATTTGAAGAAAGTGTTCACAAAATTTCAGAACAATCGAATGATAATATCTTGAGTTATCATGTTTGAAGTGTGAAAATTATGCATAAAATCTAGTTTTGAGAAAAATCAAATTTTAGTTTTGACACGCGCTTAAATTAAGTATCTAAACTTAAAAAAAATTCCTAAAAATATACTAACATCGTATTAACTTGAAAAAAAGGCAGTCTAAAAGAATTTTTGACAGGTTTCTGTCCCTTTAAATGACAACTTCTGGTTAATTAAACGCCCACTTCCGGTTTTCGGTTTGTTATAAAACAATTAATATCTCATCTTCTAATTAACGTACTGACAGAAGTAAATATGTTTAAGAAAGGTAAATGAAAGAACTATCCAAAACATCAAAAATAAAAAAAATGGGAAGTTTGGCCGAAAATCGACTTTTCAACGCGCGCGCGCGCGCGCGTATATGGATACCTTAAAACTATTTATTATACATTAATAAGTACTTAAATGAAAAGTTTTATTTTCTTCTAATCTAAGCGGAAGGGGGGGGGGATAATTTATCTATGATGATTATTTTCCAACAAATGTTATCATAAGTAGTTGGACACTTCAATTGATTCTTTTAATATTTTTTAGATTGAACATAGGTACAGTTGTAATACAAATCCATTGTAATGTGAGACGTATGAGAAAAATCCTTCATACCTAATAATTAAAACTATTTTTTTAAATGTCAGATTAAAAAGTAATTTAGAA
Source organism: Araneus ventricosus (assembly GCA_013235015.1). Taxonomy (NCBI): domain Eukaryota; kingdom Metazoa; phylum Arthropoda; class Arachnida; order Araneae; family Araneidae; genus Araneus; species Araneus ventricosus. The sequence goes on along the minus strand of BGPR01025208.1, from coordinate 10,243 downwards.
AACTATTATTTTATACTGAATTGATGAGCTGAGTGGATGAACATGTTAAGTGCATGTTACTTTCTGCACAACGTAATAGTAGTAGATTAAATACATACAAATAATGATGAATTGCAATGGCGAATCTAGGATTCGGGTCTGGGGGGGCTGAGGGCATAAAAATTTTGTATCGTCATGACGAATGTCAAATCTCGAGGCTAAAGTAAACCAAAATTGTTTAACTTTACAGACCACAGAGAAGAACCACAGAGTACTCCTTCTCTGTGTTACAGGCTTTACTCACCTGACAATAAGAATCATAAAGAACAATACAATACTTTCAATAATTTAATAAAAATTACAATGAAATAACTAGCCAAAAAATGTCTTCGACCGCGTCAAAACTACAAATACAAGTGGAATGATTACAAAAGTAGGACAATTTTCGAACCTGTATAGCCAGAAAGCAATGTTGAAACGTTTTTTAAATTTTTTTTTAAAGAGGGAAATAAAGAAAAAACAGTTGTAATGATTTTAAATAAAATCAAGAATTCTGGCTTGATTCTGGGGAGGGCTGTAGCCCGATAGCCCCCCCCCCCCCGTGGATTCGTCACTGATGAATTGGCAAAATTGTATTACTATAAAGTTCTATATATTTTCAACACAAGTTAAACAACAAAAATAAAGCAAATTGGATGTTGAAATAGCACACAAACACACAAGAAGATCACAAAATAATATGCAAGTTTGGGAAACAATAAAATTAAGAGTATTAATTTTTTGAAGTATTAATTTTTTGGTTGTCATGAACATTATCATCATATTTTTACAATTTCATTAAACATGGCCTTTTTCTTTTTTGTGAGAGTAGAATTCTAAAATTTATTTTTCATTCACTTACTAGTGCAATTTGAAATTTTGTACACTTATATGTTCTTGACGACAATGGACTATTTTAATATTTTCAGAGCTCGGTTATCAATTGATTGCTTAACATAAGTAAATTTTCGTTCCAGAATTTGAGAAAAATTATTATAATATTTCATAATACCTATAACAATACATTCTAAATAAAAGACTAAAAAGAAGAAAAAAATTAAAATAAGAAAATCTGCTTTTCAGCTCAATAATAAGAGTGTATTTTTAAAAATGATTTTAAAAATAAATGTATAAAATGATTTCGTTGTTGTAGTCGTTAAGTAAGGAACAGGCCGAGTTATTAATTATTTTTTTTATTTATTATGGGAAAGTGACGGAATATACGTGCATTTCGTATGAAAGTTTCAAGTCGAAAGAGAGCAGAAAATCTCTGAGTTCGTTCAGATAGGGGATTAACATATAGACACGGGATCAAAGTGAAGGGAATAATAGCTATTTTTAGCAAATTACATAAGGTTTTTATGGAAAATTCTAGCGCCAAGAAAACGCCGTGATGATTTTCTGTGGGCGCGTGAAAGCGATTAAAATATTCTTTTAGTAATAAATATGCCAAAACGTGAGATTTAATATACCTCCAGCGCGGGAAAAAAATGAAACTGGAGTTTAAGAAAAATGATTTCGGAATACATTGATATTGTACTAAGATTTTAAAATATATAATATTGGAATTTAAAGTAATTAATTCCCTATTCAATAGATTTTTTACTGAAGAGTTTAGTGGTACCTGTGAATCTTTCTTCAAACCAGTCTTATCATTGTCTTGGGAACATGGAAATGAATGTGGTATTTAAGGTTTTAATCAAACAAACATCGTTTTTAATATTGTTATTAACATACTTGAAACAATTCAAGTTAAATAAAAATGTGTAAAAAAAAAACGAAAACGCAAATAGCTAAACAAACTAAATTAGTGATCAATGGAAAATTTTTAAAGTAAAAAAAAGTTTGTCTCCTGGTACAAATTCATAAGAATAAATTTCGTTAACTGAAATAAACCATTATTCAAAAAAAAAAAAAAATCACGAGTTTCAAAAAATTCTTTTACTTACCGTTAATTTCTCTTTCCTTTGTCATGTAATGCAGTTCAACTTGATGTAAACTCGCAATGAAGCCCACATAGAAAAATTGTAAAGAATTATTGCAAAAACTGCTTCTAAAAGCAAACGATTTCTATTTTCGAATTGTCTTCTCAATATTTTCGTCTGCATTAATACTATTTCCCACGCAGAAAACGATTCTGTTTCAATGGAAGCAGATGCTATTTTACTCAAGTTAGTTTCTTTCATGGAAGAAGATGTGTGGCCCTGTAACATATTCCTTCCATGAGGAAAAAATGCAAGAGACGTGCATTAACATGTTCATCCACTGAAAAAGTCTATTTTTTTATTTTGCAGATTTAATGAACTTCCTATATTTAAATTAGACTTCAGTGTGTTCTTTTTCCCAATTATCTCAATTTTTTCAAATTTGTCACTTAACATGTTCATCCACTCAGCTCTTCAATTATGTCTAGTTTTTCCATTATATTTACTTAGCACTAAAAACTGTTGTTTGTGCATCTTTTAAAAATATAGACTACTGAATCTCAAATGCAGATTAACTTTTTCTTTGTGGTATTGCATGAATGAATGGTGTATTGCATACTATAAATTAAATAAATTTTTGAAACTAATATTGTATGTTGTATTTTTTTCCACATTCTCATAAGAAAATATCTGTGAAGTGTTGGTCCTTCAAGCAAGCTTATTTCCCCTATTTGCTTAAATTCACTAATAAACTTTATTTTAAACCTTTTGTACATAAAAATTAGAATGAAAAAATAATAGGAATATATTGAATATTTCCTCATTTTTTTTCAGTTTAGAATTTATTAATAAATGTTATTCGAAAAAGTTGTCTAAAGCAACTGCATTATGCCAAACTGATAAAAAAAAGCTTATAAAGCGATATATATATATATATATAATTAAAATGATTAAACAGGCCGAGTTATTAACTAATTTCTTTTATTATTGGGAGAGTAAGCAATGTACGTACATCTTCGCTTAAGTTTTAAGCCAAAAAAGTGAACAGAAGGTCCTGCTTTTTCAGGTAGGATTTAACAGATAGACATGTGATCAAAGTGAAGGGAATAATAGCTATTTTTAATATATTGCTAAGCGTTTTAGGAAAATGTCTAGTACCAAACAGACGCCGTCAAGATTTTCTGTGGGCACGGAAAGCGATTAAATTCTTTAGTAATAAATATGCCAAAATGAGAGATTTAATATACCTCCAGCGCGGGAAAAAGAACGAAACTGGAGTTTTGAAAAGGTTTTGGAATACATTAAGACTTTAAATATATGATCTTAGAATTTGAAATAAAATTAAGCGAGATTATTACATATATATATATATATATATATATATATATATATATATATATATATATATATATATATATATATATATATATATATATATTGTGATAATTTAATTTTTTAACTTTCCTAAATAATCTAGCGATACCTCATTTTAAATACTTCTACTTTCAACATAATTAACGTACTACAACTTCCTTTCAAATCAAGAGTTTCAAGGGGAATTCCCTCTTCTGAGTACTTAAGCGTTCTGCGCATTCTTTTCTGCCTTTTTCACGCCGAGATGTAAGCTTTCATACAGAACGCCGCTCGGCGCAAACTTCTAAAGTTCTGGTGCGAGCTACGTAAAACTAAGTGCTTTACCTATGAATAATAAAGTCTGATGCTAAATAAAAGAAGATCTAAACAAAATTCGTCTCTTCCTTGATGAAAATGGACTACTCTTTCACTTTTATAAAGCCTGATCTTACATATATATATATATATATATATATATATATATATATATATATATATATATATATATATATATATATATATATATATATATATCTTGTTCAAATTTTCAATCGTTAATAAAATATTTCTTTTATTCATCCACTCAAGTGTTCAAACTTTTAAACTTGTAGTGATGAATCTTATATTAATACAGTTTTTCAAATATTAATTCATTAATTAAATTTAATTAATTACTTTTAGTTTCATATGGGAGAAAAAAGTTTCTATATAAAGATATTTATGCTGAATATAAATTTAGGAATAAATACCGTCAGTGACGAAGCATGTAGATCGCTGACCTAAGTAGGAATTGACTTAAAATTTTTTTATATTACTTGTTAATGGTAGATTTGTTAGGAAATTGTTTTTATTTATATTTTGTTTTATCGGTGATCAATTTAAGGTAATTTATTTTGCAAACTAAGCTAAGACTGTGTAAATAATTAAATACTTTATATATTTTATTAAAATATCCAGAACATTAGCAATTTATCACAGGTTTCATGAAAAGGATATCTGGAGAAATGATTCTCAAGCAATTTTGATGGTTTATCAAAGAAGAATTTTGTAGCACTACTCATCTTTAACACATGTATGATGCGTAAATAGGTGAAAATGCAATAAACATATTTAAATGGAAAACGGCACATTTTATTACTCAACAAAACATTCTAATGAAATTACTTTGTATGAAAATTCTAGATGATAAACCCTTATTGAATTAGGCTTCACGCATAATAGTCCAGTCAAAATAGACATTCAACCTCGGAAAAATTCGCATAGAGCTGAAAATCGGTACATACCTTTAAATACATCATTATAAATGAAATGTCAAAAAGTCCCATCGATCCCACTTTGGCTAAAAATTTTATGTAAGGTCAAAGGTCGAAAATCGGTTTTTCACAAATATCTCTTAAACGGTAAGTGCTATCGTAAAAAATAGTTCATACAAAGTTTGTAAATTATAATTCTAATAACAAAAAGAGATTTTTTTATCTATGTAATGAAACAAACTTTATCATACAGTTTCTAAATTTATTTTTTTAAAAAAATTATGTTAAGATTAATCTTCAAATTCTTCTTCAACTGTCAATCAAATAATCTTCAATTCTTCAACTAGTGATATGTTATTCTCGCTTTCTTCTTCTTCCCCCCCTTTGTTGCCTAGATTTCTATACCGTTGCTCAGAAAAAAGATGAATCAGATATCTCTTCAATATTCATAGGCATCTTCATCTATTGTAGCTGGATTGCTAACATTGGAGTAAGGCTTGCCTTGGCAATTACTACATACTCTGTGAACAAAACAATGACTTTTTACAGGACACATTTATAGATTACAAATCCTTTCTTAGCATGTACAAAAATAGTATTGAGAATTTTTCTGAACAGGTGGAAGTAGAGTCTCAATTGGCTCCAAACTGTTATCTTTCAATCCCATCCGCCTTTCAGGGTCCAGTTCGTTACCTAGACACACTTGGATCTTGATAAGTAGACACGGAGCTAAATGTTGGTAAGCAGCAGCAGATGTTGGAGTAGACAGGATAACTGTACCAAGTTTATTGTTACTTGTATTTTCACAAAACTTAAATATCTATACTTGTCTAGTGGAAGCAATTTGTAAGGTGTCCATACTAAGCAAGAAAGAAAACGCAAGTTCCATTTTTGAGATGATGTCTGAGAAGAGCCGTATGTGTGAATAACTTCAACGAATTTAACAAATCATGGCGTTTTTTCAAATAATTTAAATGCTTTTGTTTTTACCTCGTTTGAAAAAAACGCTGACGTAGTATCGCATCAGTTGGTTGCATGTAAAAATGAGATAAGAAGCTTGATATTTTGTAAATGATAGAACTTGTGATGAAATACATTTTGTTTCTTGTTGAGCTATTAATTTTAATAAAGTAAATAATCCTATGGTAGGAGTTCCAATCGTATTATTAACAAATCGACATCTTCATCAACTAATAGTTGTATTTGTATTGAACTTTTCTAAAGCTGTTTAAATATGAGGGACATCAAGGTCGTTATTAGCTTGTTTCACAAAAAATATCAGGCAGCTTTTAATTTTTCAGATAGCATTGAAATAAGAGCATGACTTGTTATGAATATTAGCAAGAAATTGCGCCGGTTTGTTGGAACAGTCATAAATCGTCAGAAAAGATGATCACAGAAGATGAAGAATATTTTAGTAGTCCGATGATGTTGCTCTGAAACTTGTGACATTAGATAACGAATCAGAATAACCATTAATTACTATGTAATACCGTTATGACCCATGTCTATGTGCATAATGAACGTATTCTCAAAAAACTAACATCGAATATTTCTTTTCTCGATCTACACAACACGATGTAAAAAGATATCCTCCATCGATGATATGGATAGTATTGTGTTATACGAATACATTTACACATTGAAAGCAATCATAAATGGCTAATTTTTTGTGTTTTTGCATTCCCATGCATAGAAGAGTGAGCAACGGATAAGGAGCTAATTCATATTTAAGAATGTTTGAAATCTCTCTTCAAAGCGACTTAGTAATACTTCATGCGTTGAAATCAATAATACAGGATCTATTGGTACTTCTCAATAAGAACTTTTATGCGCTACTGATAGTGATTAATAGTACTTTATCACAGCTGTTCAATTCTAATATTATTAAAGCTCTGGCCAAATATTCTAGTTATAGAAGTAATTCACTCAGAGCATTGTGACAATTAATTTTTTCATCGCCAGCGACTCCACTCTGTAATGCGAATAATTTTTTTTCAACGCAGGACATGCAATGAATAAAACCACTCAAGAAGTTTTTAATGTCTTCGGTATCTCTTTTACGTGAATACTTGCAATTACGTGCTTATCTGTTGTGTCCATTTTTACATTACCAAGATCTTCCAGTCTCTCACATACAGGTATTCATGATGCATGCTATAAACCTCGTTTACTTTATGACACTCTCTTGCGTACTTCTTCCTCTAGAAATACCTCCATCTGTTTTGCATTGATTTCATTAGTGATTGCTCACGATCATATCTGTCCGAAGTTCCGCAACTGAATTCTAGCAGAACGTCTAACAGTGGAAATTTGTATAAACTCTCCTAAAAACACTAGGAATCAATGTCGATTTTACCAAGTGCAGCATGTCCTGGAGATATCAATAGATAGATTTAGCATAAGGAAAGTCATGATGCATGAAATACGGAATCATTCTTTAACGTACAATTCAATTGAGCTTGCTGATCTCTCCATACGTTCAGCTTCTTATGAACTCCCTTTTGTAACTGATACTATATGAAAATATTGAAGTCCATAATTTTTTTCTGCCTTAATTTTTTATTGCACTGATAAAGCTAATGCTTCAGCTTTTCTCTATCACAGTTCCTAGCCGTCCTTCATAGCGCTTTAATTTTTATTCACTGATAGGTAATGCTTTAGTTTTTCTCATCACAATTTTCAATATCAGTTTATGAAATAATGTTGTATTTTTTTACATCTTCAATAGTGTTTTGAAGATTTGCCCACATCATCATCAATAACGCAATTCTTTTGATATTATTGTTGCCAAAGGAGATGAAGTAATGTGTGAGCTCTGACACGTTCTGAAGTAAGCATGTCAGTGAGCATTTTATGTAATGAATTAGGTGCATAAATTAAAAGCACCCTTTGATACCACTTCCTTGCATAATATAACTAATGGCTCCAAAAAACGAACTGAATAAAATGATAACCTCCAAGCCTTGCTACAATCTTTGATAAATTAGATCGTTCAGATGTATTACAGCTCAATTTCTCAGCTTTGGTATATAAAGGTTGATCAAAAGTAAGACAATGCAATATATCTTACATAACGCTTTGCATTCTTCAAAGCACATATACAAGAGATTTGTATATAGTATTGTAGACACTCGCTGGTTGGAGAATAAATGGTAAGAATAAAATTCTGGAGATATTGAAAAATCCATATTATTGCTTGATAAATGTTCAATATAAACCTTCCAACCTGGTAATGATAAATTATTCATTTCCCATACATATACAGCATATATATTTTTCCGAGAAAAGAAGACGTTCTATCACTTTCATAAGCAAAAATTCCAATCAGTTATTTTATTATATCTACTACACCATCATTGTGATAATTGATGGTACATAAGTTTTGTCGCAAAATCTTCGGCAAAATCTTCAATCATGATAAAGGCTCTTCTGCTAAAATTGAACTTTTGAGTAATAATTTGAATGACACCCATTATGTGGAGAGTGTTATGGCTATTTTTTTTATTTTTAGCCAGTGCATTCAATTTTTTAAACCGCTATCTCATGAATCATCATTCAAGAGATATCGTACGCTTCTAAAATTGTAGGAAAAACTAATTCAGACCTTTTTTCTAGATAATGCATACACTCTACAAATTTTGTTGAACTATTTTACTCATAAAATTCTACCGTTTAAGAGATATTTTGCAATAAACCGATTTTGACCTTGACTTTGCAAAACTTTTAGCAGAAGTTGGATCGATGGGGACTTTTTACATTTCATTTTATAATGATGTATTTAAGGTCTGTACCGATTTTTCGCTTTATGCAGTTTTTCCAGAATTTCAAGTTTTTCTGATCTATTTTGACTGGACTATAAATAACAAACAATGTGTTCCCGGATAGCAAAGCTAAGTGCGTAAAGGTTGTCATTTATTTTCCATGTACTTCAGGAAAGCATTTCCGGCAAAACCGTTTCGGAAACCATTCCGCAATTTTGCATGAGGAAAGATTTTTATGAACCACCTGTCGCCTCGTGTGAAGCCTCGTCGGTACAAGCATTGCTGAGTGCGCTTGCCTTCCAACTCTCTATGAAAACAGGTTCGATCCTGCAACTCCGGGAGGAATTTGAAGTTTTGTCACAATCTACACGAAATCAGCGCAAGAGGTTAATTAACAATTAGATTAATCAGATTTAATTAGATCCTAGTGATATAATTAATTGAATTCTCAAATACTCTAAGACGGACTTCGATGACGTCAGACAGAAGGGGATGAAAAGGAGTTGGACCCCTGTAGAATCGCCTGAGAGGGGATGGAAAGAAAAGCGGGTGGACCCCTGTAGTGAATACGCCTTTAAGAGGGATGAAAAAGAGGGGTTTGGACCCACTCGGAACTACGCCTTTGAAGAGGGGATGAAAAAAAGCGGGCTTTGGGCCCCTCGTAGAATACGCTTAAACATGCTGACCTCTCAGCGCTGAAGGGGATGAAAAAAAGCGGGCACCCTCGTAGCCAGCTTTGAAGGATGAACGGTGCCCTCTGGAGATGAGGGATGAAAAAGCGGCGTAATGCCCTCTGTAGGATAGCGGATGCTGAAGGGGTTCTATTTTGTACGCCGAAATAAGGCTCTTAACAACCTTTGAAAGGCCTGAAACAAGCTTGACAATAAAGCCTGGGGAAATCTTACTAAAAACCTTACGAAAACCTTGTTCCTTGTTGATTCATGGAACCTTTCGGCTACCTTGCGAAAGGTTCAACCTTTGTCGTGGAAGCTTTTGTGACAACCCTTTACCCTTTGCCGACGACAAGATCTCCAAAACCTTAGACAAGCTTTTCTTTTGCTATTTTACGAGCTATGCAAAAAAGTACCTATAAATAAATATAAATAATTCGGACTAAAAAATACAATCAATTAGCAATGTAAAATATTTATTTTTATGTAAATACCCCCAAATTTGGGGGAAACCAGAATTCGGGTCTGGGGGGGAGGGGCTGAGGTCTAAAAAATTTATGTTCCTCGTGATCGATGCAAACCTCATGGCTTATGTAAACCAAAAAACACTTATCCTTTACAGGACTTCACTCACCTGACAATAAAATCATAAGTACAGTACAATACTTTCTATAAGTTAATAAAAATACCAATGAAATAACTCGTTTTGACGCTCAACAATCAAGGCATACAAGTGGACACAGTAATGTAGGAAATTTTCCGAGCCTGTCATACCAGAAAGCAATGCTGTCCGTTTTACTATATTTTTTTTAAAAAAGAAATTAAGAACAAACAGTGTATAGTGATTTTAAATAAAATCAAGAATTCTGGTCTAGCTCTCTGGGGGGGCTGCGTCGTAGCCACCACTCTGTTCCACGCCCCAAATAGGTATATATTTTTTCTTCATTAACTCCCATTCATTAAAACCATGCATTAATTGTATTATGCATATAAATTTATATAGTACTCATATATTGAGTATATTATAGGAAAAAAACTAGAAACATATGAACCTTTACAATTTTTTTATATTAAATAAAAGTTAAAATATTAATTAGAAAAAGAAAGTAAATACTACATTATGTACTTACATGATATGTGATTTAAATGTCAACCTTTTTAATAACAATGAGTAAATATAATGTCTTTGCGCTTTTAAAAAACGAACTGACTACATTCATGCATCTATACAGCAATACGTAACTGAACGAAGTAATAAA
>BGPR01025207.1:10049-22517 GCA_013235015.1 Araneus ventricosus | reverse complement strand
GCATCAATTATGGGTTCATCCTTATATTCAATTTTATATTTTTCTTTTGCATCAATTATGGGTTCATCCTGATATTCAATTTTATATTTTTCTTTTGCATCAATTATGGGTTCATCCTTATATTCAATTTTATATTTTTCTTTTGCATCAATTATGGGTTCATCCTTATATTCAATTTTATATTTTCCTTTTGCATCAATTATGGGTTCATCCTGATATTCAATTTTATATATTTCTTTTGCATCATTTATGGGCTTATCCTGATTTTCATCGTAATCAAATTGCCTTTTTTGACGAAGAACTCAATGCAGCGGTGTCTGCGCTGTACCGTACACCGCGTATATGTATATGTATAGATTACTGGAGTAGTGCCTTGAAAGTTTTCTGGTCATTAGTACATAAAATTAGATTGTTTTTTAGAATTTTTTCAGAAAATTCTCTAATCAATTAACAAATTCCAGTGATTTTTTTCTTATTCTGTTTTGGCAATTTTGCGCCCCTCGATTTTTTCACTCCGTGCCGGGGCACGGACTAACGGCGTGTTAGTCCGGCCCTGCGTAACTATTCCGGCTCTCAGCCGAAAGATGTGAAGTGAAGAGTGGAAGAAACAGTTGCGTGGGAGCGAGGTGGTAGACGCCGTTTAGGAAGGTGGACGCTGCAGAGAGTGTGCACGTTTTGTAGGAGTTCTTGGGTTAGGCTCCGAGTGATAATTATGAGCAATCTTAAATGAAGATAGTAATTGTAAATATGTACATAGTCCTTATTTAATCTATTGGTACTAATTAATCAGTGAAAGAAGATATAGTGAATTCCTCCCAGTCTGGAATACGCAGTTATTACACATACTATACAGGGTGTCCCAATAGGTAGTTTACGAATTTTAAGGGTTGATCAGGCACATAGAAACAAGCCATTTTTTAGAATAGAATGGGTCACAAACGAAAAGGGTGTCCCACTACAAGGGGCTCTTTGTCAATGAATTAAGTAAAAGAAAAGGATACACCAGATTAAGAGTACAACACAGGTTTAATGGAATACAAATTCACTATAGCACAACAATGTTGTTGAAGGAATAACATTACAAGCCGTGAGCAGTATAATAGATACGATACTGGTAAGTAGGATGCAGTATCAACAACAAAGCTTCGAAGTATTTAAAAGTAAGTAAAAAATTATTATTTAGAAATATATGTTTTAAATGGAATAAAAGAACTAATTTTTGTTACATGAAATCGAATAAATATTTACCGAGCTTTCACGCTAAAATGTGTACGAAATAAAGTCCTAACAATGGTTAGTATCTATGCATCTCCACGTCCAATTGAATCAATGATTGCAGAAACCACACGAGTCAGTAATATCAAAATGGTGGAAGCTTTTTAAAAAAACTAGTTAATATTTTTATTCAACGATTATACTTTCTTCTACACCTGGCAGATTTTACGTAACTACAATGTGACTTTACATAACTCTTGCTATTTGTTTACTCATTACGTAAATATCCCTTTAGAATTTGAAAATAGCATAAACACAATTTTGAAAAAAAATGACTTGTGGTTTCTGCAATCAAAGATTCAACTATCATTTGTTCTTTTAATTATTGGTTATTAAGAATTCGATTACTATTTATTAAGAATTCGATTCAAGCAATTAAACTTAGAAGAAATTAGGAGCTAAAATTTGTTCAAAGAACATTAACTCGAAATAAATTATATACTTTTATAAAAAATTTCTTGGACCTATTGGGTGAAAATGTACGATCGAAAACGAGCTTTTCCATAATTTAAAAAAAAATAATTTTGTAACCATTTGGACGCCATAATTTAATTCCCGCTAGGAATAACAGTAGACGTTCAAAGAAAGGGGTAAACACTTTTAATCAAACACCAAAGGACACAATATACAGGGACAAACAATTAAGGACAAAACACTTCAGGACATATAAAATATACAATCATCGGGGCAGACACACCATGTTTAATCGTCGACTCTAGAACATGGACTGGCCATTTCCTCCAACGACCGCTAGGTGGCGAGCTCGGGAAACAGTACGATTACAATTTTGAATTGTCTTCGATAAACTGTGATTGTGATAAAATAAGAGAAATGCAGATTTTAGATAATACAGCACTGAAAATTTTAAAAAGCCGATTTAAGAAATCAACTAGAAATTCATACCAATAACAATCCACAAACTGCTGCTTAAATTAAAAATATCTCAAAAATTTCTTCTTAAAATGGGTTTTGAAGAGTAATTATAAAAAGTTAATAATACACTTGGAAGTATCTAATTAACTAAAGAACGTGGAAGTAATTTTGCCTCGAGACAAACCATGTTAACAACTAACTTTTTCAAACTAATTAAAAACATTAGACAAAAAAAATTGTAAAGAACGAAATAGCATAAAATTTCAGTCAAGTGAATAAATTAAAAAGATGGGCCTTTTTTTTATTTCTTTTCAAGAACAGCTTATACGTTTTCTTGGACTGAGGCAAAATTGGGCAAACAACTCTCGAACGTGCAATCAACTGTTTATTTTCCAGGCGAAATCTAAACGGCTGTGGCGCAGTATAGACGATTTCTCAATTCGGTTACTATGGTTACGATTAAAACTTAAGAGAAATCGTACTCTACGTCTTTTTTTTAATTTCAACATTTTTTTAATTTAAAAAAGAGCAAGAAATTGAAGGGTCTTAATAAAGAAACTCTCTTTTCAATGCGAATCTAATTTGTTTGCTGTATATCATGAATAAGAGGACGTCAATAAAGTAGCCGTTACTTGATCATTTGGCTGAGACAGACTTTTTCCAAGAATTTCTTTGCGATTTTTTTGAAAAAGTAGTTTAAATGTATAATCCAGAACAATGGGGCATAGGAGTCAAATAACAAAATTACTATTCGCCCTAAATTACAATGGAAAAATATGATGAAATACGTATATTCTGTAGTTCAAGGAGAAATGCTCAGCTTGAAAAATTAATGTTAATGCAACTGAGTACAAACAAGGCTTAAAAGAAAAATGAAAATTAGTTTTCAAAGAGTGTTTTCAAAATTTTACATTAAAAAAAAGAAAAATCCCTTTTCGAATGGACAAGATCTTACGAATATCCAGTTCACTAATTTCAGAAAATCCAATCGTTTAATAGCATAACAAACTTCAACAGCTGATGTATTTGCTCAAGCAATTATAGATGGAACATTATCAGTTGCCGGGATATATATATGCTAAATGATATATATGCGTATATATCTATATTGTCGGATATATAAGCATATTTCATAAAATGTACATATGCGTAAGTTACTAATATAATAGCCCAGATCTATCTCCTTGTAACTCTCTGATGTCACCAACAATAAAACTCACGCCATAGCTCTGCGAGACGTTAAACAGCATTAGTTAATTGTTAGAGAACATAAATTTCATTAATTTTAAGTTTAAAAAGAGTAATTGTCGTTCTAATTTCAAATTTAATAGCTCTAAAATAGTGAAATAAAATTTGCTATCGATTGATATAAAATTTATCTCGCTATGATCAATAGTTCCCTAGAAATTTTAAATTATATCAATCATGTATTCAATTTAAGTTACGTTTTTAATAGAAAGTAATAAATCACGTCAGTGGTATATCATGCGCGTGATATAGTTTGGACGCCACGATGCATCTGATTATTTATTGCAATCGTGATGATATAATTTGATAATATTTTTTGGCAACGTTTGACAAGCAGAGAAGTGCTTTGTTTTGAATAGAATTTTGAAAAATAATTCCTTTGAAATTTTAACTTTTGGCTTTGACAAGCTGAGAATTTCGTGGTTATTGAATGATAATAAAATTGTTAAATAACGAAAAATACTTCACATGGAATGTTGTTTACCAAGAGGTTTTTTGAATAAAGAAATATGTAAATAATATGTAAACAAAAAATATTTCCTGTCATAAAACATATGCTTATTTTATTTGTTTTCAATCAATGTTAAACATTTCTCTTGCATATAGATATCTATTTAAACACGTCAAATTTGATGGGAAATCTCTCGAATGAAGAGGCAATTTGCACCCGTCATACCATGACGGGTGATTTTCTAGTTTTATGAAATATTAATTAAAAATTTAATGAGAACAATTTCGAATAATCAGCGAAAATATTGTTAAATACCAGCAGTATTTTTTCAATTAATTGCTTTAAAGTATAGCTTATATAAGCCAAAAGTAAAGTAACTGACTATAAAATATCAGTTAATTAATTAATATGTAGAAATTAGAATTTTAAAATTAGCTTCGAAAATTTTTAGAATTTTACTTTAATTTTAGCAATGCAAACAAGAAGTTTTCTACACTCTTTCTAATGTACATTAACTTTAAATTTTTGAAAATTCTCAGAAAATTCTGTAATTTTTTATGAAGCATAAAAATTTACAGCAAATACAGCTAGAAAAATATTTAATTAAAAAAAGATCAATAACTGTTCGTGTTCAAAATTCAATCTGAACGGTCTACTTTTAAAAAACTTGAAAAGTGTTTTGTTTGTAGAATTGTGTCACACTGCTTTCAGATTTTTTTACAGACATCTAAACAGAAATTCAATGACATATTATTTCATTATTAATCATTATTAATGATGATAATGTTTCCAAAACTCTGATTAATTTAAGATGGAAGTTAAAGTCCTTAATTAAAATAAAATTGAAGAAGCCCTTAAATTTAAAAACGAAGTGTCTAAATTTCAAAAATAATAGAAATTCTTAAATATGACAAATCTACAGAAAAAATCCAGAAGTTCTCGAGAACGTAATTCTTTAGAATACATGACAAGATCTCTCTCTCCACCCCCACACAAGCCCCAATGGCTTCCTTTAATGTAATACTTTTCTTAGATCAAAGTTCCTTTCATTGAAAAACTTCAAGAACAGACCACGACCCCAAACAGAAAGGCCGAAATATGATTTCCTTCCCATATTTTTGTATTTTACTTCCGATGGGGGAGGACTTAACCGGTGGAGCGAATGAACCGAAAATAACAACCGGATAACACAGCGAGGCCTCCTTCAAAAAATAAACCCATTCAATCCGTTCGACCACAATGGGATGAAGGTTCTTTGTTCGGGCGAAAAGGGCGGGAAAACAAAGACACGTGCGACTCACCTGGACTACAAGCAGACGATAAAATGAAGAGAACGGGAGGAAGAAAAAAAGATTCCACCGAAGAAGAAGAAGTCGGCTGAAATTCTGACCGAAAGTTTTTTGAAAAGGATGAAAGGTATTTTTTTCCATCAATAGATTCGTCCAGATGAAAATTTCCAGATAAAACATTTTGTTATGTCGAAGGAGAAATACGGATTGGGAAAGAAAAATCAATAGGAAGTGGTATTAAATTCTCTGCCTGGAATCAAAAAGATGCCCTAGAGATATTAAATGAATTAAATCGTATGACATTCAGGAGAAAAGGATTCAAGTTTCGAAACTTCTAGGAAATGTAATTTACTTGATTTTTCCTCCAAGTCTTTCTGAACGGCATAACATAATGTTAGTCACTATTACTAAAGAGATAATAGCATTATTATTTTTTAGATCGTAATTTGGAACAGTTGAGAAACACTGAAGACGATATCTGACGCCTTTTTCCTTCTCCAAAGTTCTACGGAACAACTGTAGCATTATTAAACTGAATCTGAAATAAAATCGCTTCAAAAAGTTTTAGTTTACAAACTTTTGAAAAGATTAAACAAAATTGGAAAGGATATTTTTGAACGACTAATAATATATATTTGGTAATACATAATTTGGCTCATATAGAACAGATAAAAAATTGATCTGCTAATGATTATAACATCGTCTTTTTGGATTGGGATGATGTAAAATTGTTTTTATCGTATCTTGTCTATAACAAATTTATATTCGGTTCTAAATAAGACTTTTGTCATCGATATCAATAAAAATTTTTAGACTCTTCTCCAAAGTTTAATAATGAAGCAATAATTCATTACAAGAAGGTTTTTATAACGACCATTTATAAAGATTTTTTTTTGCATTGCCACCACTTGCTTGAAATTATTTTTCATCACATGCAATAAATTAAAGCTGGCTAAACCAAATTTGCTAAGCAGACGATTATTATTTTCTTTCAGCATTAATTCTTTTCTAATCACATGACAAAATCATGTTTATTTAAGGAAAAAGGTGATAACACTGCTTATAATTCATTTCCTTTCTTGTTAAAAGTGATAAACATGAAAAGTTCATAGACATATGCAATTAAAATTTCAGTGGTTTTGATATTTCCACATACTTAATTGACCACAAGAGACACTGTAATTTCATTAAACACAGAGAACAAAACGTGATACACAAAGTAATAAAAGAGAAACTTAATTCTTGGGTGAAAAAAGGCGATGTCTCTTTTATGATTTACAACTGTCACTGTGCTTAAACGGAATTATTAATTAATTCTTACAAGTAAAATCGATTAAAATATATTACAGTTTAGCAAGAACTTTGCTATTTGTCGGATTAAAAACACACACATTAAAATTAGATTTATCGGATTTTGCATTTCTGAGACATAAAAAGATATTAATCATCAGATTTTTTCTTATCACTGCTTTAAAAAAGCAAAAATTCAATAAACTCCATAAAAGATGTAAAGAAAAAACTGCAGCGTTCGCTAAAAAGATAATTCGAATTTCGTTAGCTTTTTTTAATTACTTCTTAAATCTACCGACCTTAAAGAAAATGGCTAAATGAACGATAATCTGCACAATTTAAAAGAGCAAAGAATTTTCCAACCAAAGAATAAAAGTAAATATTCAAAAGTATTCTTTTGGTAAGAATTGCAAAGGAGATATTTAAAAAAATGTTTTTTGAAAACAAAGTACAAAGTTGAAAGCCATTATGCGATGAAAAAAATAATGATTTTTCAAAAATGGTAGTTAAACCAAAGTAAATATATTTTCCAGTTGTTCTTTTTTCCTTCTTTGTATGCTTTATTTTTTTTTTCATTTTATTTTATTCATTCTAGATTTATGATTTTAACTATGATTAATGTTTTCAATTCGAGTTGTTGAGGTTCCGTCGTAAAAAATTGCGATAAGTATTCGTGAAAAATAAAATTTGAAATAAGTGAGAGAGCGGGAGGGGTAATCAGTTTAAAGCTTTTTACAGATAAGTAATATTTCTTGCATAGTTTCGAAAGAACAGCTTTCTCCAATTTTCGAAAATATACAGCTCTAGACATTCCCATTTTGATCTTTCTTTCTAATAATTTATTCAACGGATATGAAAATAAACAGGAATATGAATTACTTCTATAAACAAGGTTGAAGTTTTAAGTAATGACATCCCCTTCTTATAAAAGCAATTATTTGATTTTGTTTAAAAAAACATAGAAACTGTAAAAATGTATAAACAGAGACATTTTCTCTCTAAAAAATAATTCTGTAAAATATTTATTAAGTAAGGGTTTACTTTAACTTGAAGCTTCTTACGTTTTAGAAGTTTCATAAAAAAATCGTTGAACATCGTCAATTAAGTAATCTCCAACAATTATTATTTGAAAATATCATTTACTTAACTGGCAGAAAATTATGGGAACAAAAAGTAATTAATCATAGAGAAATAATTAATAAGGAACTGAAACAAATTCTTTAAAAAAAAAAACGCATTTCGATTATTCAAAAACGCAATATTCACAGTGGTTGCGTCAAGAGGGGTCCGGGCGGCCATGGTCCCCCCGGCGGGGATGCTGTGCCCCCCATTGGGAAAAAATTTTGTATCCCGTCGGGGAAAATATTTGCACGGGGTATTCAACTGTAGTTGATAAATAATAATCTGGAGAAAATTTGATACCAATTTCATTACACTCGTGCCCCCCTGTCGGGCAAATCGGCCCCCCCGTCGGGCAAACTCTAGCGCCATTCCTGAATATTCACAACTCGGGGTTGGGGATTCTGGCAGCAGAATCTCGAGATACAAAATATCATGGGTTTGAAAACAGATTCTTGCTTAACTTTATAGTGGATGTGAGCTGTTATGGGTTGGAAGTTATCACGTTGGTGTGGTATGGAAGTTTGAATTGTCATTTCCATCATCTGAACACAATTTACTGACTGACTGATGTTCATATTTTCTCGGGTGTAGTGCCGAAGCACTTTTTCCCTGTTTCAACCAGAGATTACCGCAAAGAGAACCTGGAAAAATTTAAAAGGTTCAGTTCGAAGGGAACCTGGTGCCTGAATTTTGAGAAAACTCGTCAGTGTTGAAAGCATCGCCATCATCTGATTCATGAAGGATGACATCATTTGAACACGATTTAAAACAATCCATTAGCCCGATATAGCCTCAAATTAAATATTAACCAATAAAATTAGAGCATTGTACAAGAGGATTTTCCACTTCTCCATAGAATATTCCAGAAGAAAATTCTTTATATATCTCATGTCTTATTTAAATATGATAATAAAAGCATTAAAAGAAAGCTGATTTTGCTTGTAAACATAATTCTGTCTATTCCACGCATTTTTACACAATTTAATTTGATTGTTTCATTTTTGCAAAGATGGACTTTTGTCATCAATTTTTCTACTCACCTCCAGAGGTGCTAAAGTTTTTAAATTTTGTACACATGTTCGTTCTCGATGATTATATTTATATTTTCAGAACGTATTTATCAGTTAATCGATTGATTCAATTAAATTTTGATTCCATACCAGTGGCGTCACCTGGTAGTGAATTTGTGAAAAACTAATCCTAAGATTCCATGATATTTATGATGATGGATTATAAATTTAAAAACAATAAAAATATAAGGTTATTTTTTAGTACATTAATAAAAAGTGCTTTAAAAACAATGCTTTTTATTCGAATTTTCAGTACATCAAGAAAATTATAAACTATTTTCATATATCGAGAACATTTTGTTACATTATTCCAGACCTTTGATCTTCACTGTTTTCAAAAACAATTTAGAAGTTTCAAAGTCTTTTGAAAAGTCTGAAAATAAAAATAGAAAACTAAATAGATTCAATTAAATTTTTATTCCATACCAGTGGCGTCACCAGGTGGTGAATTTGTAAAAAACTAATCCTAAGATTCCATGATATTTATGATGATGGATTATAAATTTAAAAGCAATAAAAATATAAGGTTACTTTTTAGTTCATTAACAAAAAGTGTTTTAAAAACAATACTCTTCATTCGAATTTTCAGTACATGAAGCTAAATTTTAGACTATTTTCATATATCGAGAACATTTTGTTACATTATTCCAGACCTTTGATCTTCACTGTTTTCAAAAACAATTTAGAAGTTTCAAAGTCTTTTGAAAAGTCTGAAAATAAAAATAGAAAACTAAATAGATTCAATTAAATTTTTATTCCATACAAGTGGCGTCACCTGGTAGCGAATTTATGAAAAAATAATCCTAAGATTCCATGGTATTTATAATGATGGATTATAAATTTAAAAGCAATAAAAATATAAGGTTACTTTTTAGTTCATTAATAAAAAGTGTTTTAAAAACAATACTTTTTATTCAAATTTTCAGTACATCAAGCAAATTATACACTATTTTCATATATCAAGAACATTTTGTTACATTATTCCAGAACTTTGATCTTCACTGTTTTCAAAAACAATTTAGAAGTCTTTTGAAAAGTCTGAAGAAAATAGAAAATCATTGTCAAACAAGAAATCACCAAATTACTTACAGAACGAAAAGTGAGCAACCGATATTTCTTATTTAGAGGTTAGCTGTACATAGACTTGTTTTATCTCTCCATAGGATTAAAGCCGCCCTATCGATTGGACATTTTATATGTAAAACAAAACATAACAACTTAACTGCGACTGTCTCCGGAGACCCACGCTTCAGCTTTATGCCTCCCACGTGGGTACTTGGTCCCATTTCCAGGATTTCCACATAAATCTCTACACGTGTACAGGTGGAATGGATATTCGTTGAAAACTTCGGATACTGAAGATTTTAGGTAAAAAGTAACAGGCTAAAATTTTAGATTACTTGTTTACCCGTGTTTTCCGACTACAGTTGCTGGTTAAACAACGAAAAGATTTTCTTTAGTTAAAATGTATTTTGTATCTCTTTCTTCAAAAATAGAAAAATGAAAAAAATTGACTTCGAATTGTAATTTTGATCGTAACTACTTGATCTGAATTGTAATTCTGATCGTAATTACTATAGAGTTATATATAAATACACTACCATAGAGTTAATATATAAATAACGTGTGCATATATATGTGTATTCTAACTATCTTTATTGAGAGAGCTGCAGGAAGATCTAAGTCAAGACAGCTAAAATAGTTAGAATACTCAAAATTTGAATTACCGATAGTTCTGCAGATATAACTGAAAGATATATAAAAAACCGTACGAATTTCTTGATTTAAATTGTAATTTTGATCTTAATTACATTATTTGAATTGAAATTTTGATCGTAATTACATTATTTGAATTGTAATTTTGATCCTAATCACTTGATTTTGAACTGTAATAATTTTGATCGGAATTATTTGATTTCGAATTATAATTTTGGTCGTAATTACTTGGTCTGAATTGTAATTTTGATCGTAATTACTTGATTTTGAATTGTAATTTTGATTAGAATCACTTGATTTTGAATTGTAATTTTGATCTTAATTACTTGATTTTGAATTTATTATTTACCGCAATTTCTATACTGGAATTGTAATTTTAATTAGAATCACTTGATTTTGAATTGTAATTTTGATTTTAATTGTTTGATTTGAATTGTAATTTTGATTATAATTACTTGATTCTGAATTTATTTTTTACCGCAATTACTATACTGGAATTGTAATTTAATTAGAATCACTTGATTTTGAATTGTAATTTTGATCTTAATTACTCGATTTTGAATTTATTTTTTACCGCAATTACCATACTGGAATTGTAATTTTAATTAGAATCACTTGATTTTGAATTGTAATTTTGATTTTAATTGCTTGATTTGAATTGTAATTTTGATTATAATTACTTGATTCTGAATTTCTTTTAACCGCAATTACTATACTGGAATTGTAGTTTTGATCATAATTACTTGATTCTGAATTTCTTTTAACCGCAATTACTATACTGGAATTGTAATTTTGATCATAATTACTTGATTCTGAATTTCTTTTAACCGCAATTACTATACTGGAATTGTAGTTTTGATCGCAATTACATGAAATGAATTGAAATTTCGATCATTATTTTGAACAGAGGTCAGATATGAAGGAAAACTTAACATCACACCAACGAAAGGGTATTTGATCCAGGGACACATTCTCATCGATTATCATATTCATATCTAAAGCTCATGTGGCTTCTGAATATTCATACATATGGCGAAACTTTGGAGGAATCAGTTTTCGAAGTGGCGATCCTGTATCACAATCCCTCCTCCCCAACTGTCCGTCTGACAGTACGCCATTACGGTCCATTGAATATTAAAAGGGAGAATTATCAGAAGTTGATCAATAGTTAAGCATGATACAGTAAAACCTGCTTATAACGATATAGTAGGGACCTGCTAAAAATATCGTTATAGACAGGTTATCGTTATAGACAGTTTGAGCATTTGCGCAGCCAGTGTTTATCTACACGTGCTTGCAGTGGCAGCTCATCAGCTGAGAAACAAGCAGTGCTGCAAAAGTTGTCTAGACCTAAGTTGTAGGGAATTTTGTGCTGATTATTTTGGTATGTAATGATGATATACTAAAAATTGATAGTTTTTGAGTTATAAGCAAACAACTGGAGAAAAAAAAATTATAGTTTTTGGCTATAACTAAAATTCCAACAAAAATTATTGGAATTCCGCAAACCTCAGAATCGTAATCAGCACCCGAAAAACATAAAGAAGCAAAAAATTACAACTCCTGAAGAATTGGATTTTAAAAAAAAACGAATTAACGACTGAACTATTGAGAAAAAGCGAAAAAGAGCCAAATAAAGAAGTCGCGCCAAATGAGAACTGAAAAAAAATGCAGCTCAAATAAAAGCAATTTCAAGCGGAGAAAGGGTTGCTTTTCTCCCGCTTCGCGATGCTCTAATATCGGATCCGTAGGAGGGGCAAAACTTGATGTAGCTCTGGTCTGTCTCTCTCTTAATTCTTGATCGATTTTCCGTCTTCTTTTTACATTTTTTATTACTTTTTGCCATTTTCGTCGATCACTGAATTCTCAAAGTGGAAAAGTAAGCCAATTAGAATAAAAACGAAAATATAATCTTTTAAAATAATTTCAGGGGGACTGCAGCACTGCAGCTCTTCTGGACGAACCGCCACTGCGTGCATGTACTAATAATATAATAACTAATTTTATTGCGCTTATTGATTCATCTTACACATACTTGCTGATATGCAACTGTATTTTATAAACTTTAAATTATTTAAACTGTTTTAGAGTGAAGTTTCACTTCAAAGTGAAAATTTTAGTTAACATTTTTACT
>BGPR01025206.1:10907-22517 GCA_013235015.1 Araneus ventricosus | reverse complement strand
TACATCAATTGTTACATTCTGCGCAACGATTTTACGTCACGAAATTTAAAGGAGGAATACCAGTCTGTTTGTCTGTCTTATAGCACCTTTCATAGTACTAGTAATTTTCCATTAAGTGTTTGAAATCATACGCCGTAGTGGCCAGTGGCGAATCTAGGATTCCGGTCTGGGGGGGGGGGGGGGCTGAGGTCATAAAAACTTTGTATCGTCGTGATGAATGTCAAACTTCGGTACAGTAAACCTAAAAAACTCTTTAACTTTACAGACTTTACTCACTTGACAATAAGAATCATAAAGACCAATAAATGCTTTGATACTTAATAAAATTAAAATGAAATAACTAGCCAAAAATGCCTTCGACCGCGTCAATGCTACAAGTACAAGTGGAATGACTACAAAAGCAGCAAAATTTTCGAACCTTTCAAGCTAGAAAGTAATGTTGAAACGTTTTTATTATTTTTTTAAAGAGAGAAATTAAGAAAAACATTTGTCATGATGTTAAATTAAATAAAAAAATTCTGGCTTGGCTCTGAGGGCCCTGTAGCCCGATAGCCCCCCCCCCCGGATTCGCCACTGGTAGTGGCCAAACGTCCTTCCGTTGGTGTGGCGTGGAAGTTTGGAGAGTATCGACCTCCTGGTTTTGCCAATTATTCTAAACATATAGATTATGATGTTATGTTTGACATAAATTGTTTATTTTGTATTCATTTTTTAGTAGTTTATAAAAAATTAAAATTTTTTTTCTTCCCGTCGATTCAATTCCAGGCTTCCACTTTTTGGCTAGGCAGGTATAAATAAATAAATATTCCTCATTATAACTATGAGTAATTTTTAGCAATAATGAAATTCGGGATTTTTTAAATATTTTCCGCGACACACTTTGGAAATTTCGGACGTATGATCCTCGTATTTCTAACCGAAATTGTTGTTCGTTAAAGGTAAAATTAAAAAAGGGAAATATATGCGATGGACACAACTGAAAAATTATTTATATATAATATTCTTAACATCCAAAATAATTAGCAGTGTACAACCAACGACAACCAGCGGGAGTGTTCTCCCCCAAACTTTCTCGTATACTTCCCCCAAAAGATGCCGTTTCTCCTTCCCCCCGCGAGGCTAAAAAAATTCGAACCTACTGTTATACAGAATCCAGTGACTATCACAAGGTTTTTCATTACAGTGATTGAAAAATATCTAGGTAAAAATCCAATTCAAAGAGATGCGTACCGATTAAAACGCATCTATCGCACAAATGCTAGGTTACACTCTTGCCGTCTCAAGGACAAACTGACGTAATTCGCTTCTTTCGCGTGAACAGAAGATTGCTTTCAGTACGCATGCGTGTGGAGATAACGGATTGGTTTCAATAGTAGATTATACAGACCGATAGACAGTCAACCCTTTGACGCATTTGGCCCAAAATTTTGTACGGACCTACATTCATGACGATAAAACTGTGTACCAAATTTTATCCATCTAGCTATTCAAGTTTTTGAGTTATAGTGTTCACATGACTTCGGACATACAGACAGACAGACTTCCCGTTGACTGATTTTGTACAAAATTTGATAGAAAACCTACAAATTATGTTTAAAGACCACATACCAAATTTCATCCCCGTAGCTCTAAAGCTCTAATAGTTTTCGAGTTATCGTGTTCACAGACACACAGATAGACATAATTCCAAAATTGTGTTTTTCGGACACAGGGAGGTCTAAAACGTGGAGATTCGTTAAAATCTCGAGTTCGAATTTTTTGACCATTACAATACTTTCTCTTTGTATACTTCGTATGCGAGAAAGTAAAAATAATAGAAACAACAGCAAAAATATATAGGATTCGAGACGCGACTCGAGGAAAGTTTGATGGTGCTTATCTTCCACAAAAGATAGCAATTTAGACACTCGAGAGTGTTACTTGGAACCGCTTATCCTATTTGGAGTGATACGTCAATTACTCGACCGTAGAGCGGTGACAATAGGCCTATTGAGGAAATGAGAAAATGATACCGCGGAGAGGGAAAAAAAGATTCTTTTTAACAATTGCTCACACAGAGTGACAACTTTTATCTATTCTCTTTCAAGGCAATTCTTCAAGCTGGCTTGCTTTACTATATACATATACTGATATGTTATTTTTAAAAATATTTCAACCACAGTTTTTAGCAACATTCACTTTAAAAAAAAGGTCAATTTTGTAGGAATTTTTTCTGTAAAGATTAGTTTTTTCTCTCTCTTTTATTTTAAAATCGTCTGTCTTTTAATGCAGTGTCACTCAGACAGAATGACAACTTTTATCTACTCTTTTTCAAGGCAATTCTTCAAGCTGGCTTGCTTTACTATATACATATAGTGATAGATTATTTTTAAAAATATTTCAACCACAGTTTTCAGGAACATTCACTTTTTTAAAAAACCTCAATTTTGTAGGAATTTTTTCTGTAAAGATTAGTTTCTTTTTTCTTTCTTTTATTTTAAAATCGTCTTTCTTTTAATGTATTGTCACTCACACAGAATGACAACTTTTATCTACTCTCTTTCAAGGCAATTCTTCAAGCTGGCTTGCTTTACTATACACATATACTGATATATTATTTTTTTAAATATTTCAACCACAGTTTTTAGCAACATTCACTTTTAAAAAAAGTTCAAATTTGTAGGAATTTTTTTTATAAAGATTAGTTTTTTCTCTCTCTTTTATTTTAAAATCGTCTGTCTTTTAATGCAGTGTTATTCACACAGAATGACAACTTTTATCTACTGTCTTTCAAGGCAATTCTTCAAGCTGGCTTGCTTTACTATATACATATACTGATATGTTATTTTTTAAAATATTTCAACCACGGTTTTTAGCAACATTCACTTTTAACAAAAGTTCAAATTTGTAGGAATTTTTCTATAAAGATTTGTTTTTTTCTCTCTCTCTTTTATTTTAAAATCGTCTGTCTTAATGCAGTGTCACTCACACAGAATGACAACTTTTATCTACTCTCCTTCAAGGCAATTCTTCAAGCTGGCTTGCTTTACTATACACATATACTGATATATTATTTTTTTAAATATTTCAACCACAGTTTTTAGCAACATTCACTTTTAAAAAAAGTTCAAATTTGTAGGAATTTTTTTTATAAAGATTAGTTTTTTCTCTCTCTTTTATTTTAAAATCGTCTGTCTTTTAATGCAGTGTCACTCACACAGAATGACAACTTTTATCTACTCTCTTTCAAGGCAAGCTGGCTTGCTTTACTATACACATATACTGATATATTATTTTTTAAAATATTTCAACCACTGTTTTTAGCAACATTCACTTTTATAAAAAGTTTAAATTTGCAGGAATTTTTTCTATAAAGATTGGTTTTTTTTTTCTTTCTTTTATTTTAAAATCGTCTGTCTTTTAATGCAGTGTCACTCACACAGAATGACAACTTTTATCTACTCTCTTTCAAGGCAAGCTGGCTTGCTTTACTATACACATATACTGATATATTATTTTTTTAAATATTTCAACCACAGTTTTTAGCAACATTCACTTTTAAAAAAAGTTCAAATTTGTAGGAATTTTTTCTATAAAGATTAGGTTTTTTTTTCTTTCTTTTATTTTAAAATCGTCTTTCTTTTAATGCAGTGTCACTCACACAGAATGACAACTTTTATCTACTCTCTTTCAAGGCAAGCTGGCTTGCTTTACTATATATATATACTAATATATTATTTTTTAAAATTTTTCAACCACAGTTTTTAGCGGTATCCACTTTCTCTTTCCTTCTTTCTTTTATTTTAAAATCGTTTGTCTTTTAATGCAGTTTCGAATCCCTGTAAAAAAAAATATTTCTTAAGTCAAGTATCATGCGTTAGTTTTTTAAATATAAAATATGTTTTATAGATGAGTTAAACGGTCGAAAACGAAACGCATAACCTGGCATGAAAAAAGATGTGACACGGTTATCAGGTTAACATTATATAGAAAACCCATACTAGCGTTAATCGGGATAAAGTTGTTTTTCTGAAATTAATTTCTTGTTATATAAAATTCAAAATAAAATTGTTGATAGCAAATTTTCATTAAAGAAAATTATACCTATCTATAATTTTATATATGATCGTCTATAATTTTTTTTTCAGTTTTCGGCCACTGTTTGCAGCTACATTAATTTGATAAAATCACCAAATTTTAAGTCGAAATTTTTTTCATAAAAACGAGTTTCTTTCCTTTTATTTTAAAATATTTTGCAATGTTTTTAATACAGATTGAAATTCTTATAAAAATGTTTCTTAAGTCAAATATCATTTTTTAATTTAAAATTAGTATTGTATATAGGTCAAACGGTTGAAAACAAAAGCCGCAAGCCGTCATGAAGAAACCGTATCGCTGTTATCATTCTGATGACTGACTCTAGTTGATGATTATGACAAACATCTTGCAAATAAATTTTGATTTTATAAAAATTAACAACTTAAATTTTTCATTGGTCGTCCGTTGTAGAATTGCAGTTTTTCTCTTCCGTGCGTTGATGCATGAGCGTTCTTAAAAATATTAATTCAGATTTGTGAATAAAATGTTAAGTTTGCTGTTTTCCAATATCGTCCGTATTTTCTTTTTGACGTAGACTTACGTCTCTCCATAGTGGTCTAATGGTGTGTCGGGAAAGGAAAAAATTATGACGCTTTTTGAGCTGAAGTTAAACGCTTATAACTCCGCAACCAAATAATATAGAGGTTAGGTTATATTAACGTCCCGTTTTGAAGCAACACGAGGGCTATTTAGGGACGGACCTCGTAATTTTGAACCGCGGTCAGATGACGAGGACGACACCTGAGCTGGCGCCCCCCTCTCCAAACTTCCGCGCCACACCAACGGGAGGAAGTTTGGCCACTACGTATGATTTAGCGTGCAACAGGCCCCATACACGGCGGATCTTCAGTGGAATCGGGTTTCGAACCTGCGACCCTCCGGTCCCGACCTTACCACTAGGCCACCGCGGCCTAAAGACTATAGAGAGTTGGTTTTAGTTTCATTTAACAGAGAAAGAGAGACATTGAAGATTGCAAAAATAATTTTGGAATTTGTAATTACGATTACACACACAGTTATAGTCACAATCGAGCTGCAAAGTTGGTGAAAATCACGAAGAATTTTACATAGATAGAGTCGCACAGTCACACTAGACTAATAGTCACTATAGAGTATAGAGTTAATAGTCACATAGAGCTACTTTAGTCACAGAAAGTGACAGTTGAGTGAGGTAAGCAAGTCCACGCCCCTCAATCCCAGCGGCCGTTTCGCAAAGACAGACTCCCGTCGATTTTTTTCATTCTTTAGTGAAAGATAAAACCTTCGAACAATCAATTGCTCCTGTTAATTATATCAAGATGAAAAATATTGATTGAACACCTTCATTACACCCAAAAAATCATAATTTTTTAGCCACGTACACTTTAAAATAGGTGAATTTTATGTGTAATTTTTTTCATGCCGATCAGGGTTTTTTAGTTTGTTTGTTCTTTCATTATTTTAAAACTGCCTGCAGTGATTTTAATACAGTTTAAAACTGCTGTGAAAATAATTTCTTAACCACTTAACTGAATAGTTTTCTTTGCTATCTAATAAGATGACCCCCTCCTGTTTTGGAAGGAGGCTGTCGTTCTCATTCATCTAAGAAGGCATAGGATACTTAAGATGTTTATGGATCCTACATATTTTTTGTGTCAAATTATAAAGCAAATTAATGATTCAATTTTAGTTTATAAGACTAAAATTTCGATAATTCGATGTACGAGTGAGTATTCTCGGTCTGTTAAGTTAAGCGGTTAAGTAAAATATCATGTGATGGCTTTTTAAACATTTCTATTTAACTTGAATATCTGAAAAGACAAAAAAAAGGATGACTATCTAAAAGACAAAAATTAATAGAAGCAATTTAATTGGTGTGCGCAAGTGCAGCATCATCCAGGAAAAAATTGCGAAGTACAAAATAAATGAAAATACTAATAAAGGGAATTTTATTTGTGGAAGAGTTAAAAATACAAAAATAATAGCAGACAACGATAAGAAGTAAGAATCCGGTGGATGACTTCATCAGAGGCCATTCACCCATTCAGATTCAAAAATGGAATATGTTTTCTGTAGAGGGAAAAGACTCTAAGGTCTGATATTTAATATCCTCTAAGGCCTGAACCCATTCCGGAATATATTGGAAAGAAAAACATTTATTCGCAAAGAAGAAATTAGACAGTCTTTTAAACAAAGTATGAAAAGAAGGGCTTAAAATCTTACCTCTTATAAAAGCTGTGGAACAAAAGTAAGGACGCCGTACCAAGTATGCTTTACAATATATTATGTACTATTTAACTTGGTTTGTTTCATGTTCGTAAAGAAGAAAATTTTGTAATCAATTTTCCACTAGCTTCCCGATATGTTGGAGTTTTGAAATTTTGTACATTGGAGTGTTCTGTACGATAGTGCAATATTTTAATATCATCAAAACTTAATTATCAGTTAATCATTAACTTAATTAAATTTCGATTCCGTACCGGAGCACCACCTGATAGTGAGTTTGAAAAACAATCGATATTAAGATTAAAAAGTAGAAAAGAATTAAAAATTAAAAAATACATACATGCTGTTTAGTATACTAATAAAATTGTAGTTTTTAAAGCAGTTTTTTAATAAAATTTATTTAATTTAAATATATTTTACAGGTGCCTCACACTTGCATCTCAATGCTCTATGTGCATGGATTAATAATGGACTTCCTATTATTGAGTAAAGCCTTCAACTTACGGGGATACTTCAAATGAAAATATATGGCAAGAAAAAAAATGTTCAGGTGGCATGGAACACAATAGTAATAAAAATATCAATAAAAGTATTCGAATACTTCCGGTCATCTTTATAAAGTCGGACCTCCATTTAACGAACCTCTGTTTCGCGAATTTCTCTATTTTGCGAACTTTTTCTTGGAACCAAGAACATCTTGCGAATTTTTTCGTAAAATAACCTCCAAATAGAGAAGTGCATTCTCTATTTAACGAACTTTTTCTTGTGATCCAATATTTTTTTTCTCCCTATTTCTCAAAATATTTCTAAACATTTCAAACTTATTCCTTATTTTAACACATTTTATGGTGATCAATGACCTTGAAGTTGGAAAATGTCAAAGCGAAAGTGCTTGAGCATCAGAGAAAAAAATTTAATTCTTCATGAAGTGGATAAAGGCGTGAAAAAAAAGGATATTGCTTTAAAATTTGGTATTCCTCCAAACAGCTTACAACCATAATAAAAAAATCGTGATAAGATACAAAATTATAATTCATCGAATTCTTGTTCAAAACGTTTAAAAGCATGCGTCTATGAAGATGTGGATGAAGCAGTTTTGAAGTGGACAGTGTGAAGAAAAAAACAATACAGCAATGAATTGCGATGATGATGAAGATGGAAATGATTATGATGCAGAAATCAACAAACCCTCGTATGATGAAATGCTAAAATTCATTAATTTTAATACAAAATTATTTTTTTTAAATTGAAAATACAGTGTATTCCCGGACAATGTTTTGTTTTATTCTTGTTTTCCTTGCAGATTTATTTTTGATTGGTAAAATACATAAAACAAATAGATATTAATTTACAAAATAAAGGTGTGATTAATTACTTTTTTTAATAATATTTATTTTTTTTAAATTTAAAATCTGTTTTGTGTAGTTTAAAGTATTTTAAAAGGTGAATCTCTATTTAACGAATTTTCCATATAACGAACTTTTTTTCGGGATTTAGCGACTTTATTAAATAGAGGTCCGACTGTACTTCCGCAGCTATTGAAAAAACATGGCGTAGTTGTCATGGTAATATTATTTAGAAAAACCTTACCGGCGATAATCGGGATAAAGTTTTTATTTTTAAACTGATACGTTGCGAAATAAAATTAAATCGCCTATTAATGGAATTTGTGAAAGAAAACTTTCAAGAAAGTAAATGAAAGCTTTTATTGTGCCACTGGTGCTCGGTTTTATATGCGAATGGATTATTCTAAAAGAAATGAAAGATTCATTAAAATGAATGGTGTTTTTGTAGGCAAGAAAATATCGCCAAGATTATAAATAATCCATGAATAATTCACACTTGCATCTCAATGCTCTAAGTACATGGATTAATAATGACTTCCTATTATTAAAACCTTTGACTTATGAGGATGATTTCAAATGAAAATATATGACAGGAAAAAAAATGTTCAGATGGTATGGAACACAATTGTAATAAAAATAGTAACAGAAGTATTTGAATACTTCACGTCATCCTAACACTTCCGCAACATAACCGAAATAAGTTAAGATACTTATGAATAAATAACACAATAAAATCAAATCATATTCATCATATAGTTTTAAACTGTCCAAAGAGGTACCTAGGTAGATATATAATACCTATAAAAGCTGCGTCGGCATGTTAAGCCGACGATCTTCAATCGCCATTATTATTCTTTAAATACTTACTTCCTTATAGAAGGAGATGAGAACTGCTGAATGGACGTGACAGAATCCATTAAAAGAAGATTATGTACGGACTCACTCAAATGAGACGATGATTGTGAATTCCAAGATTATTTTCATTCATAACATTTTGTTACGATACAGTAACAGGATTTGATCTTATGCAACGTCTGTTCTGTAGTGATATTCAAAGTTGAAGACAGAAGCCAATATTCTCCAAATATTCTCTACACAATTTTCTCATGTACATTACTGTGGATCGAAGATTCAAAGTGTGGACAGAATAATAGTCGTAGGGTGCAAAAGTTGTGTTTTAAGTGTACTAGCACACATCCAAAACCTTTTCAACTTTGTTTAATTTCTTCCGGTGCCCCAAGACACTTAAATATTTGCAAAAAAAAAAAAAAAAACGATTTTTATGCAAATTTTGAGTTAAAAATTGAAAATAAAAAGTTCGTTAAAGAAACGGTTTTACAGGGAAAAACGTATAGGAGAGAATGAAAAATGATTTATTTTTTATTATTAAATGAATAAAATTATTTTTGTTTATATAATAATATTTGTTTATATTAATCAGGGACCCACAACTAACTTTTCTTCTTTTTTCATATTTTGCAATATAACACAGTTTTACTTTATTTCGAAGACAAAGATAAACTACGGCACAATCTCGACTTTTACTAAACAAAAACACTTCGTTACAGGGAAGACTTTAGCAAAAGCGATATTTTATTCAATCCCTCCCTTATTGTTTGAATGAGTCAAAATCGTAAAAATGTCAGTTTTTAACTATTTTTGGGGCGATTGGGCCACCAGAAGATATGACTGAATTTGAATAACAATAAAAAAATGTAAACTAATATACCCAAAACAAAACTTTCTTATCCGGGGCAAAACGGAATTTTGAAAATATTTTTTAAATAAATTTCCAAAAAATGTCATTTTTAACTATTTTTGGGGCACTGGAAGATATGAATGGATTTCAATAAAAAAAATATAAGTAAACTAATATACCTAAGACAAAACTTTTCCACCCCGCACCAAAAGGAATTTCGAAAAAAAAAAAAAATGTACATTTTCATAAAAATTTCAATTTGCCAAAAGTATTTTCCCCAAATAAAAATTTTCCTATACTTTTCGTTCCCCCCTTATATACATGCCTAATACGATAAATTTTGTTTTAAGCTTCGTAGTAAAATTGCGATAATCAAGTGTACATTTTGGACCACTTCCCGTTGACCGATTGGGTTCGAAATTTCATACAGATCTAGAATTTTGGTGCCAAGGCCACTTACCTAATTTCTTTCATCTAGCTTGTGGCGTATTTTACTTATCGTATCCGCACACACAAACAGCCAGGCAATCTATTCTTTGACTGATTTCGTACACAAAACTTGACTCTTATCGAAAAATTTGGTGTAAAGGCACAAACTAAAATTCATACCTATAGGGTTGCCATACGTCCCGTCTAAACGGAACTGTCACCGCATTTCTCTACTCAGTCCCGTATTACTATTTCTCCCGTTTTCTCCCTAAACTCTGCGTCTTTATAATTTTAAAATGACTTGCGGCCAATTTTACGATTATGTTTAAGAAGAAAATGATATAATTAAGAAAGTAGAACCAAATTTAAAATATGACAGGGCTGAAAGGGATTAGCCTAGCATTTATTATTATTATTATTATTCTACGTGTTCATTTTATTAGATTGCTTAAACTCTATTGATTTTTTATCAGTGTAAAATAAACTGTTACCTACTCACTATTTTATTTTTGTTAGCACTTAAACGTCCCGTATCAATGCTTGGCAATTATGGCAACCCTATCCATATAGTTTGCGCTTTGGTTAGGTTATATTAACGTCCCGTTTTGAATCAACACGAGGGCTGTTTAGGACGGACCTCGTAATTTTGAACCCCGGTCAGATGACGAGGGCGACACCTGGGCTGGCACCCCCTCTCCAAACTTCCGCGCCACACCAACGAGAGGATGTATGGCTACTGCGTATGATTTGGAGTGCAACAGGCCCCATATACGGCGGATCTTCAGTGGAATCGGGTTTCGAGCCTGCCACCCTCCGGTCCCGAGGTCGAGACCTTACCACTAGGCTACCGCGGCCTTCGTTTGCGTTTCGGAGTTATCGCGCTCTCAAAATGTGTGTGTGTAATAAAGTACAAACACATATTTTGGAGTTATGTCAATTCTTCCTAGAACTGACATATTTATATCTAATTTTTCATAATCATATATCTAATTTTTAGCTGATGTTTTCAATTAATATTGTTCTTTTTAAGCTTTAAGTTTTTCGAATAGAGGTCTCTTGTGGCGACGAATGGGCGGCAAAAGTGGAGGGATGGGGGCAAAAATTTCATAGACACCTGAAAGTCCGAAGCATAGAGGTTAGGCAACAAAAGTTAAAAATTTAGATACAAAATTAGCTAGTTTTCCCGGACATTATTTTTTTATAATTCTTAGTTTTAGGCAGATAAAATAGAAGAAAAAAAAATCGATAAAAGAGCAGGCGGCAGCCCTCCTTCGTCTCCCCCTCCCCCTAGTCGCCAATACTGTCTCTTTTCCTTTTTTCATTGTCTCAAAGGTATTTTCAGTACAAAGATGCACATAGTTAGTACATTAAGGACATTAAATATAAAGTGCCCTTATTTTCTAAACATGATATCCTCTATTTTTAGCCTACAGACTTCGTTTCAACACCGGATCCAAAATAAAAAATTGTCATTAAATTCTTTTACATATATTTTTCAAAAAGAAACTATTCTAGATTCTTGGACAAACAAGGCACCTCAAAGCAAAGCATCGAATCGTACACACTCCTATTTATCTACTCAATTTTCACTTCTTTGAAAACAGTTCTGTTGTGTGCAAACGATTTTATTATTCTTCGATTTCAATTTCGCAATGAAAATTTTGTATCGTAATCGAATTGTACACATTCTTATTTATCTACTAAGTTTTCACTTCTTTCGCAACAGTTATGTTGTGTGCAAGCGCTTTTATTCTTCGATTTCAATTTCGCAACGACAAATTTTTATCGTAATCGAATAGCACACACTCCTAAGACGACCGTTAGTTCCCACCAAGGTTATTGCTTAAACATTAC
>BGPR01025206.1:0-10807 GCA_013235015.1 Araneus ventricosus | reverse complement strand
TACTCAGTTTTCACTTCTTTCAAAACAGTTCTGTTGTGTGCAAACGATTTTATTACTCTTCGATTTCAATTTCGCAACGACAATTTTGTATCGTAATCGGATGGCAAGTGCTTCAAAGACGACCGTTAGTTCCCACCAAGGTTATTGCTTAAACATTACATTGGCAGAGAACGATTGTTTTTAAGCCCCAGGCAAGGACAGAATAACCGACAGGTCTTCCGCTCCGTGGGCTACTTTTGCGAAAGTCCAATTTTCTTCTTTTTTTTTCCTTTCCTTCTTTTCGTAATTCTCATTTTTCTTTGCGAAACTGGCTAGCTACTGTAATTTGCTTCATGGCGGCGTTTTCTATTTAATTTTTATTATTATATTTTTCACCCTCGTAATTTGGGAGCCTTTGCTTTTTTGACTTATATCCGGGGGAAAAATCTTTCCCTCGCCATCTTTGAAATCTGAGCCATTTCAAATGGAAACATCTAGAACCTACAATTATTTTTAAGTTATTCCACGGTTAATATGAGGATCGATAAGCCTATTGTCGGAAGGAAGTCTTGTTCAGTGATGTTCTGTTGAGTTCTTATTTAATTAAATGATTTGTCGGTTCTTGAATTTCTGTTCTGTTTTGCAATGAGGTATGAATCATTTATGTCATTTTGGATTTTTTAATGGAAACATGTATTCATTTAGTGACTCATATTTTTGATTTTTGGATTGATCACAAGATGAATAAATTCAATAAAAAATCTGAAGACTAATTTAGAATATAAGAAATATATAGCTCAATGTTTTAATTTATCTGAGTCTGCTTCCGACTTTCAAGACGACTTTTGTCCTTTAATGATGTTATTGTTTAGTTTTTGGATTCTTCTTTTCTTTTTAAGTTAGTTTATGCTATATTGTGTATTTTCCAGGAATTGGACATTTTAGTACAAATGCATCGTTTTCATACCCTCTATTCTGGCGGAAAAGGCGAAAAACAGAAATTTGGATATGTTTGGAAGAGTTTGATAATTTTACTCGATTTTCACACAGAACAAATATTTCATATTCTTTCATTTTCACAATTCAGCTAATTCTGAAAGGAATTCAAACTTTATCTTCTGATTTTTTTTAACAATATCAAAATAACTCTCAAAAGTATTTGGACACTGAAAATAAAATTTGAAATATGATTATGAAAGAAAAATGAAATATGATTCATTGATACTCTTTGAAAAGCGGCAAGTTTCGATAATTTTACTCGATTTTCACTAGAGCAAATATTTCGAAATTATTCTTTTTTATTTTCAGAATTCTAAGTTTAATTCTGAAGAATTCAAAATTTATCTTCTAGTTTTTAACTACATCAAAATAACTCTCGAAAGTATATAGACACTGAAAATGAAAATTGAAATATGAATGATTGATATAACTTTAGAAAACTGGAAAGTTTCGATAATTTTACTCGATTTTCACTAAGAACAAAATGAAGTGTTCTTTCCTTTTTCACGAATTCTAAGTTAATTCTGAAAGGAATTCAACATTTTTCTTCTGCTTTTTTTTTTAACTACATCAAAATAACTCTCAAAAGTATTTGGACACTGAAAATGAAATTTGAAATATGATTATGAAAGAAAAATGAAATATGATTCATTGATATAACTTTAGAAAACTGGAAAGTTTCGATAATTTTACTCGATTTTCACTAAGAACAAATATTTCGAAATTATTCTTTTATTTTTCAGGAATTCTAAGTTAATTCTGAAAGGAATTCAAAATTTATCTTCTGATTTTTTTTTAACTACATCAAAATAACTCTCGAAAGTATATGGACACTGAAAATGAAAATTGAAATATGATTATGAAAGAAAAATGAAATATGATTCATTGATATAACTTTAGAAAACTGGAAAGTTTCGATAATTTTACTCGATTTTCACTAAGAACAAATATTTCGAAATTATTCTTTCATTTTTCACGAATTCTAAGTTAATTCTGAAAGGAATTCAACATTTTTCTTCTGCTTTTTTTAACTACATCAAAATAACTCTCAAAAGTATTTGGACACTGAAAATGGAATTTGAAATATGATTATGAAAGAAAAATGAAATATGATTCATGGATATAATAGATAAACACTAACTTTTAGACAAAATAACCCAATATAAATAATTCCAAACTGATTATATAAAATTTAGAAAAAAAGGCTTTCTTAAAGCTTTATTTTAATATAAATGTTTACTATGTGTATAGAAATTTTACATTTTCTTAAGATATATGTTTCGATCTATTAAAAAAACATGCTAACGACGTAAAATTACCAAGCTATAACACTGACTAGTTATTATTATAATTAGTAGTAGATATTATTATAATAACTAATCAGCAGCATAAGGTTAATGGCATCTTGAGCAATTTAAAAGTTTAACCGCCATTTCCGGCCAGCTCACAGGAAGTAAGAATCGACGGTTAAAATAAGGTAGACGCGGATTTGAATTAAACAAATTTATTGTTCTCACATCTTCCACATAGGGTATTCTGGATTAACTAGATTACATTACATTATACAACTCGCTAAGCATAGCGAGATTTGTCCATCCGTGAGAGGAAAGCGACCATAGCACTAACATTAAGTCACTCTGTCTATCGTCACTGATTGTGAAAAGTCACATGTAGCCCGGCAGAGGGCGAGAACAAAATGTGATTGTCTGAGTGAAATATAAATGCAGTAATATATTTTTTGTTTACCAAATTGTAGATCTGCCATCAAATTCTGAATAAAGCTTTCCCAAAACACATACTCGGTTTCTTCTCTGTACTATGAAATAAGCCAACAGGAATGTTCTCCCCTCAGCTTTCTCATATATAACTTACAATATAACGCTTTTCTGCATGCCACCAAGACAATCGCGTATGGATTTTGGGTGTCTTCTTGTCCACCAATAGGATCCAAAATTTGATACAGATCTACAATTTTGGTAGAAATGATCACCTACCATATTTCATTTATTACAAGTTGTGTTTTTTTTTGAGTTTAGGAAGCGCAGTAAAAAGCTTGCGAATTATGTCTGCCTGTGAACGATGACTCGAAAACTTTAATGGGGCTACGGGGATGAGAGGCCCCGGTATGTGGTCTTTAAGCATAATTTGTAGGTTTTTTCTTTCAAAATTTTGGACCAAAATCGTCTACGGGAGAGTCTGTCCGTCTGTCTGTCGAAGTCATGTGAACACTATAACTCAAAAAAACTTGAATAGCTGGATAAAATTTGGTACACAGTTTTATCATCATGAATATAAGATCTGTATCAAGAAAGTTTTGGACGAAATCGTCAAAGGTTGACTGTATGTCGATCTGGCCATTCATAAGTTTGTAGTGCGATCGGCTCTTACACATAACGATCTAGATAAATGACATTTGGTATGTGGTCTTGGCACCAAATTTTTATATAAAATTTTTGGGCCCAATCGGTGAAAAGAAGACGTCCAAAACGTTTTACAAGTTTTTTTCTTCTTTTTCCCTACTTTGTGCTTCTTAGATGCGCCACATTTTGTCCCTATACTCCAAAAGCTGGGCGTTGTCACCCTTAAGCGGGACATTCACCATTGAGCCACTCTACTTTTTTTTACAGGATGCCAAACCGCTACGTCAATGAAAAGGAAACCGATGAAAAGTGGGTAGATCAAAAGTTAATATTCTATCGATATTTGGATTTTCATTCGGCCCACTGAATATAAAACTGAAATACGATAGGTGAAGTGACCTCTCTCACAAAAGCAAAACCACAAAATGGGGAAGGAGGAATGTGGGTAAAATGGAATTTCTGGGAGAAATCAGGGCCCGTTTGAAAGCGGGAAGAGGAGAACGCTCAGTAGCCTAGGGAATCGGGTTGTCCGTAGGTGCGGTTGGCGCTGCCCGACCTGTGGATGTCCCACCAAATGTTATGAGCTGAAAATGGAAAAGGTCTGCTAAGAAGCCCTCTAAATGGATTGGAACAGATCGATGGTGAATGTCCGGCTTTGCGCCTTGTTCTCTTCTCCGGCAATAGAAATCTGAGTGTTCGTGGCAGCCTTGCCCAAGGGGATGACATCTTTAGTAGGGAGTATAGAAAAAAGTATAGAAAAGTATATGAAAAGGAGTGTAGAAAGTCTAGGGGAGACCATTCTCGCTGATTTGTAATGCAAAGTTATATCCCCATTGGCACCAATTGGAAAAGTTATATCTTCTCCCCACTGACGCAATTGGAAAGTTATATCGTCTCCCCATTAGCAATTCGAAAGTTGTATCGTCTCCCCATTGGCGCAATTGGAAAGTTATATCGTCTCTTTACTGACATATTGGAAAGTTGTATCGTCTCCCCATTTGGGCAATTGGGAAAGATTGTCTCCCCATTGGCGCAATTGGAAAGTTATATCGTCACCGGCGCAATTGGAAAGTTATATCGTCTCCCCATTGCGCAATTGGAAAGTTATATCGTCTGCATTGGCGCAATTGGAAAGTTATATCGTCTCCCCATTGGCGCAATTGGAAAGTTATATCGTCCCCCACTTGGTGGAAGAAAGTTATATCGTCTCCCCATTGGCGCAATTGGAAAGTTGTATCGTCTCCCCATTGGCGCAATTGGAAAGTTGTATCGTCTCCCCATTGGTGCAATTGGAAAGTTATATCAAAATGTAATATTTGTTGCTTGCGGAAATAGATTGTTCGGTGTGAATGAATGTCGTTCTCTCTCTGCTTTCGAATGTTGCTCACAAACTCAAGGACGTGGTGGCCTAGTGGTAAGGTTTTCGCCTCGGAGCCGTAGAGCTCCAGGTTCGAAACCCGATTCCGCTGAAGCTCCGCCGTGCATGTAAGCCTGGTGCACACTAAATTTGAAAATCGGAAAAGCTTCACGCGAGTAAAGCTGTCCTATATATACGCCTTTAACGTCAGCGGCTGTCTGAAAAAGACAGCCTCCCGTCATTTGTTTTTGATTTAGCTTCGTAAAGAAATTGGGCTTCTTGAATTTGTTCCCATTAACAGATTGCGAGGATAACGGTGACCTAATGGTAGGATCTCGGGCGGAGGGTTTCAGATTCGAAACCCGATTTCACTGAAGATCCACCCCGTATGTGGGCTTGTAAATCATGCGTAGGAGGTCGAACGTCCTCCCTCTGGTGTGGTACGGAAGCTTGGAGAGGGGTGTGTGGCTCAGGTGTCGTCCACGGCATCTGACCGCAGTTAAAAATTACGAGATCTGTCCCAAAATAGCCTCGTGTTACTTCAAAACGGAACGTCAATATAACTAAACTAAAGCCCTTAAGCTCAAATCGGAGATTATTCCCACTTTTGAAGGCCATTCATAAATGTACTGCGAAGCAGATTTATGAATGAATCTGCTACTTTTCCCCCCGATGCGCATGAAGGGGGAAAACCACGCCACCCGAAGGAAACAGACAATTCCTGTTCCCGACGGACTTGAATCATCTGAGGCCTTCGTGATTTTGCAAGTTACAGGAAGAGAAATTAGTCACAGGAGGCTAATTCTAATAAACGCAGGATGGTGGTTGAGCGCGTAAACATCAGGAATTGCTGCACGCTCCGTGACTGGCACTTAAGTGTGTTGCCTTTTAGTACTGATCACGGTTCCTTAAACGTTTTCTACTCGCGGTCACATTTCGTCTAAAAAAATCTATTCACAAAAAAAGTTTTTCGCGAATCGAAGTTTACATATAAATCGAAAACAAATTAAAGATCTTTAATAGCACAATTAATGTAATTAATGATAAACACAAGAAAGTAATTAAATAGTACACAGAGTGATCCAAAAGTCAAGAAAAAAATCAATAATTCGCAAGCGAATAACGATAGAAAATGGAAGTTTTGTAGAACCAGGGGGGGTGTTCGCCCCTAAACTTTCCCGTATACTTCCCCAAAAAGGTGGCTAAAAGAATTCGAACCTACTGTTACCCAGAATCCAATGACTATCAGAAGGTTTTTCATTATAGTGATTGAAAAATATCCAGGTAAAGAATCAAATTCAAAGAGTTGCGTACCGATTTTCCGCCCTTACCGGCTCAAGGACAAACCGGCGAAATTCGCTCCATAGCTTTCGCGTGCACAGAAGATTGCTTCCAGTACGCATGCGTGTGGAGATACGGATCGTTTCAAAAGTAAATTAGACAGACAGACAGTCAACCCTTTGGCGGATTTGACCCAAAATTTTATACGGACCTACGTTCATAACGATAAAACTGTGGACCAAATTTTATCCATCTAGCTATTCAAGTTTTTGAGTTATAGTGTTCGCATGACCGCAGATAGACAGACAGGCAGACTTTCCGTAGACGGATTTTGTCCAAAATTTGAAACGAACCTGCAAATTATATGTAAAGATCACATACCAATTTTCATCCCCGTAGCTCTAATAGTATTCGAGTTATCGTGTTCACAGACAGACACACAGACATAATTCAAAAATTGTGTTTTTCGGACTCGGGAAGGTCTAAAATGTGGAGATTCGTCAAAATCTCGAGTTCGAATTTTTTGACGGTTACAATACTTTCTCTTTGTACACTTCGTATACGAGAAAGTAAAAAGGACGGAAACGAAGCCGGTTTGTTTTTAAATCACAAAACCGAAATCTTTTCACAAGGTGGCTCTTCAATTTGTGGAGCGATGCATTCTAGAGGATAAGACGCTGATCGGAGTATCGGCTTATAAATATTCACTGTGTCATCCTTCGTTCAAGAACTGATCTGTCAGACCAGTCTCTATTTACAGCATTAATCAACATTTATATTGGTATGAAAAAACATGTGTCTACATGACAGAACATGTCATATTATGGTTTAGATTGCAAATAACCATTAATCTTTTTTGGTTTCGTAGCAAAAAGAAAAGGCTTCTCCGTACTTTTTGTGCAAACAGCATCTTTGTATCTACAATCGTTTGCGAATGATTAATTTTTAATATTTCTTCTGAATTTTGAAAAACTTTAATGTAGTATTTCAGATAAAAATGGATTTCTAATCATTGTTTTTGAGTGTTCATATTCTGATATCTGATTATTGCAGACACTTCAATATTTTCGGAAACCAAAATGTCATTCACAAGACACCAATTGGCGTCCAGACCAATAAGTCTTGGCTTTGAGTTACGAAGGTAACTGAGTAGCAGAAATTTAAGGTTGTAAGAATTATGGGAAAATATATGGAGGCTGTACGTTTTTATCGAATGCTTCAATAGAAATTTGGGAAATAGGAAATATAATTATTACTAATTTCAGACATCTAATCAGCATTCTGTTATGGCCCAACACGGTTTAATTTCTTATATTATTTGTCACGCCGTTTAACGGTGTTTTTGTGTATGTCTTATGTCTTCAGTATCCATGGGTGTAATGGAGCAGGAACACAGTTCCGGCACCACTTTTTCTTGCGAAAAATAAATAAGAAAAAATAGTGGAAACATCCTTAAAACAGAGTGATTTTTGTCACCCAGGTTAGAACATTCTAGCATTGCTTTTAGAGTGTACCGACACTGCTTATTTTGAGACTACACCGCTGTCAGTATCAGTGTGTATCGAGCTCTGAGTTTTCGCTTTATGTTTAGTGATAATAAATTAAGTACAGTCCATTTTTGTTCTCGTCTTTTAGTTGTGATCTCCACAACACATTCAAATAGCCTAGAGCAAAGCTTCTTAAAATATTATCTTGGGGTATCTTTTTAAACATCTCTAGTTTAGTTACCCATGAATAGCAACACGATTTACATTTTTTCCTACTGAGAAACGTGCTGTTGACAGCTTAATACTTTAAATCTTGTTTGATTATGCTGTTTTGCAAATAAACATTTGCTAAACGAACTTTTTAACAGTTTCGAACAGTGAATTTCCGAAATTTTGATATTTTGAGTATTCCCTCCTTTTTTTATGACTTTCCAAATGCTGTATGTATTTAGAAAAATTTGACATGGGGAATTAAAAATATAATATCATAAAATTCTAATTAATAGTAGTTTATATTAATCTGGAAAGAAAAGAGTTCGATTGGAATAAATTCAGAATATTTCATCAACTGAAATATTTTCTATTAATTCTTAAGTTTTTATTGACTTATCTTAATGAAAAATTATACACATCTCTTGCTCAATATCTCTGTAACTATTCAAATCTGAGTTATATTTCATCAGACAAACGAATATGTTATACTATTATCTCAGATATCCGATTCAAGATCTATAAATGCTACAACACGTTTCGTACGAATAAGATATTGAATTCCCATTCAAACATAACTAGTAAAAATAGACCACTGTTTTAACTATTAATTAAAAGATTCAATACAATTAGTTAACTATTTTTTGAAATCTCTAAATAGATTACTCATCGGCTATTCAAACTTCTTAAAGCATAAATGGCAAAAGAATAAAAACTATAATTGTATCATTGTCTTTAACTATTAATTAAGAACCTTTTACTTCATAGAACTAACTCTCTTTGACTATTCAAACCGTTTCATTAATAATTAAAGGATAAAAGTCATTTCTAAATGAGTATCATTCTCTTTTTACCTGCTACAGTTAGCAAACAAAAGCAACGTGGATCATGTTTCAAAACCGATAACAGAAAGTGGAACACGAACATTAACGAACAATTGATTGCCGAACGCCAAAATAAACAAGATTATGTAGAGATTTACGAGCGCATTTGTGGTAATTCCAATTTAGAAAACAATAAACGGACTCTCGTTACTTTAGAATCGAACAATAAGGAAAACTATTTTAGAACTCAAGGGTTGTGTTTTTTTATTATTCCAGTGTTGTTCGTGACTCGCTGCTTTTAAAGGGTCAGACACGTACCCAAAGCTTTCTGTAACTGTTTACGTGTGTTTTGTAAGACCCGAGCAAAAGTATATCACTGCAGTGTATCTATTTTTGTTGTTTTTTAGACTTTTGGTTGCTCGGAATGTCTAGAAGTTGCTCGGCTTTGGCAGATAAGTGTTTGGAAAGTAAAATAAAGACTGTTTCAGGCATTTATTGCCGCAAGATTTTGTATCTACATTGCAGTGAGAACAGAGACGTCATGGGTCTATTTTTGTATTTGAATTATGGGCTCTTCTATATTTAAGTTCAGATTTCTGAGATTTGTAACCGGTCATGGGATAGAATAAAAATTAAATTCCTTGTGCTCTTAAAGTAGGTTGTAAGTATATACAAGAATATAAAATTAATACAAAATAAAGTTTCTTAACAAGAACGTGAGAAAATTTTGAAGTTGACAAAGACACTTCGCCTTCTAGAAAATGTATCTATTTATTTGCCCACGCGCACTCAGCCAGCCCAGAAAGTGCAAGGCACTGACTGATTAGGACGGCGGGAAATTTATAAAAAAAGCTACAAATACGAGCATTACATCAGTGGAATATCAAATGATAAAAAATAAGTCAACACAATAAAAATATAAGAATTCAAAATGCTTGGTAAGTTGCTTCTCATATTGTGTGTGTCTCTTCTGGTGATTTTTAAAATTCACTAGAAAGTGTTGTATCTTATCAAGTGGTAAGTTTCTGCAAAGTATCTATCTACCATATCCGAATCCAGGGGGGAGCTATCGGGCTGCCGCCCCCCCCCCCCCCACGGAGCTAAACCAAAATTCTTCATTTTATTTAAAATCACTACAATCGTTTGTTATTAATTTTCATTTTAAAAATAATAAAATCCTGGCAACATTGCTTTCTGGCTTGACAGGCTCGAAACTTTTCCTTCTTTTCTAGACATTCCACTCGTACTTGTAGCGTTGACGCGGTCGAAAACATTTTTTGGCCAATTTTTTCATTGTGATTTTTATTAAATTATCGAAAGTATTGTAGTGTTCTTTATTATTCTTATTGTCAGGAGAGGACAGCCTGTAAAGTTAAAGTGTTTTGGGTTACATAAGCCATGAGGTTTGACATTCGTCACCACTATACAGAATTTTTATAACCTGGCAACCTTTGATTTATCTCGGGAGTTCTTTCTTAATACAGTCGACGCTTGTTATAACGACCACACATTATAAAGACCATTCCATTATAACGACCAGTGATAAAATCCCTGTGTTTCCCTATGCACTCTATGTTATTTTACTTCCGGTATAAAGACCGTCCAGTGTCGTCTAATCCCTATACAACATCCG
Organism: Araneus ventricosus; assembly: GCA_013235015.1. Classification (NCBI taxonomy): domain Eukaryota; kingdom Metazoa; phylum Arthropoda; class Arachnida; order Araneae; family Araneidae; genus Araneus; species Araneus ventricosus. Next base: position 677 of record BGPR01025206.1, on the reverse strand, counting down.
AATTCTGCGGACACTCTTCCCGGTATTTTTCCAAAATTCCTTTATTTTCTACCTTCAAATATATTTTAGAAATATATATTTAATTGATGAAATTTTATTTTTAGTACTAATGATAAAAAATAATTTGAGTATTTAGTTGGAATCTCTTTAAAAATAGCCTATTTATACGGAACTGCTGAGCGTGCATGTGTACCTTTTTTAATTATATCCACTATAGCGACCACTCGGTATAAAGACCTTTTGCTGTGGGACGCAGAGAGTCGTTATAACGAGCGCCGACTTTATTTACTTTATCTGGTGGTTTTTTTTCCCCCTCTTTATGTGTGTTTGTTAGTTGTAAATTGTTGTGTGTTTGGTTTTATCATTTTAATTTCCTTGCTTTTATTCGCTCTACACCTTCTGGTGAGTGAGTCGACGCAGGTCAATAGGAAATAGTACCTAGTATTGTAAACTCGCCTTCACTAAGGAAAAATAATTAAGAAAATCATCCCGATTGAATGCATTTCATCAGAATTTGGTGAATAACGACTTTAAATCAAATTTTGTTTTCGCTATTTTTTTATTTATGCTTACTTTTTCTATTTATTTCCCTCTTTCGGAGTCAAGACAAAAATGTTTGGAGACATTGGGGTCGAGAACAGTGGCGAATCCGGGGGGGGGGGGGGGGGGGGGGGGGG
>BGPR01025205.1:0-22518 GCA_013235015.1 Araneus ventricosus | reverse complement strand
TGGGAAAGAAGAATAGTGACGAGGAGGAGGGATAAGTTGATGATGAAAACGGAGAAATAATTGAACATGGGAAAGAAGAATAGTGACGTGGAGGAGGGATAAGGTGATGATGAAGACGGCATGCAGACCAAGAAAGTTACGTGGAAGGAAGCAGATTTGTATACATTCATAAAATTTTCCGAGGAGTGTTCATGTATATCAGCACATGCAATGAAGCTTTATTGTATACTGGCAAGAAGCTTGTAAACAGGTATACATTCGAAGTTATATGCCACAACACTATGAAATGCTTAAATTTTTTTGTCATGATATATGTGGAAATTTTAAAATGTTGCTTAATTCTGTTTTTCTGAAATATAAAATTACGCGTAGGAGAAAGTCGGGTAAGATGGCGGCCTTGAGCTTTGGGGATTTTTCCTGACCTCAGTTTTCGTTGCAGGGGGATTATTGTTTCAGCAAAATCTTCTTGCAGCTCTTTACTTTAGAGTGATATTGTTTTAAAAATTTTATTTTCAAATTTGAGACTCCAAAATTTCATTTCAGATTTTTAAAAAGTCATTTTCGTCATCTTACCCGCACAGTCGGGTAATATGACGAACAGTGTCGGGTAAGATGACGAACTGAGATTACAATTTAATTCAACATCATATGCAATCAAAAAACTATTTAAAACAGTTGTGATCACATCTAATCATAACAAATTGCACATAACAGAAAACTAACATAATCGGACTAAAGTCACAGTATAAAGCAAATGAAATATTATTAATCGAAATTTTAGATTCAAACTTTAAGAAATGAAATCAATTACAAAAATCACATCGCCATGGGCTTGGATTTTGTCCCAGCCAGCACAGGTGGAATGGAGCCAAAGCTTGCACATAAAACATTGGAATCCCAATTCCGCTTTTTCGTGCTCATTGCAAATAATGCATTCTTCATTATCGAGGCCCTATGGGTCCAGATTGTCTCAGCGTCAACGTAATTCAAATGAATGAGTTGAGTCTTCAGAATCAGAACATTAGAAGTCGAGGCGTCTCTTTGCTACTTTCTTCTTTTTTGTAGAATTTTTAGCAGGTTTGTTGCGTTTAGTCTTATTAACTTCAGCCTTCTTCAACTGACACAGTTTTCGTTTATCTTCTTTATCCTTGTTCTTCTTTTTTAATGAGATGCTCATTCTTTACTGGAGTGCTAGTGAGATGCATCAAGGGCAAGTGGCAGTCAGGTAGCACGACGAACTCATGAATTAGCGTTTAGGGGTTCGTCATTTTACCTTCCACCCAATTCTTCATCTTACCCAACTTCGCCTTTTTATTTCAAAAAACCATTGACAGATATCAGCTCATCAGAAAAAATTTAAATAATACATCATTGAACATGTTATAAATCAGAAATATTAACTTCGTGAATGCTATCCCTTACCAAGCAGCAACCCCAAAAAAAAAAAAAAACTCAAGAACATATTACCACGTACTGTGAAGCACACTATTAACGGGGTGGAATGAAGCAATCATTTCTGTTGTTTGATTTATCAAAGATTTTTTTTTTGTGTGATTAAAATATTAACTTTATAAAAATAATTTAATTATCTATAATTTTCATGTATATTTTTAGTCTTTACTTAATCAAATTGTGAAATATAATAAATAGCAAAAAGGAATAAATTATTTTTGGGGGGCGAAATTTTTTCAAGGCCTCGCAAATCAACTTTGCACCGAGCCCCGCTTTTGTTCGGGCCGCCTCTGATAAGAGTGGTGTCTAGGCATGGTAAAGTGAGTATACGCTACTCGATGAAACTACTTACAGCGCCACCTGGTGGAAAACGGTGGAGTTAGCGTTATTATCTCTAAAACGGTACGAGATAGAGGAAAAAAGTGATTTACAAAGTTGCAGAGCATTATCCATTTAGTTCAAAAAGACACCTTATGGTCATGAATGCTAAAAACAGAACACTTAGAATGCACATTTGTTTGTTTTCAGCTTCGGAACGTATGATTCCAACATGGCGGTGCACCTGCGCACAAAACATCATCACTGTATCAGTACCTAGTGGAGAAATTCGGGGAACAAATAATCGGGTATGGTGGTTTTCAAGAGTGGCCTCCATGTTCACCTGAACGGATGCTTGTGCCAACGTGACATCCGCTATGCTACACCGTGTGCAACGTGAAGTTCAAGCAAGGGTCCAGATGTGCATTGTAGCTGACGGAGAGAAGTTTGAACATCGAAAATAAAGGTGTCTTGTGAACAATCAAATACGTGTTTTAAGCGTTCTGTTTTAAGCATTTACGTCCACAAGGTGTCTTTTTGTACTACATAGATGATTATCTACAACTTCGTAATTCACTTTTTTTCCCTCTGTCTAGTACCGTTTTAGAGATAATAACGCTAACTCCACCGTTTTCCACCAGGTGACGCTGTAAGTGGTTTCATCCAGTAGCGCATAGTCACTTTACCATGCCTAGACACCACTCTTATGAAGATGCAGCCATTCGGTAGTTAAAAGGGTGGCAAGAGACTTTAGTGGGTACACTGTATAAGCTCTATAAATGCAAAACTAATTCATGAAGTCCCAAGTGCTGCCCCGAAGTTACACGTTGGGGGGGGGGGGGGCATCGACGAAAAGTGCGGAAGACAGTGTTTAACTTCACATATAAATGTATGCAAAATTTATTTAATTCGAGGCAAGGGTTAGTAAAACGTTTTTTTTTGAACTAAAGATATGTATTAAAGAATGTGACTTCATACATGTAGGAAATGTATTTTCCCAGTCTATCTTAAAAGCGTAAGTTTAATTCCTTCCCAATAATAGTTTCTCACTTTCCGTACAAGCGCATTTGAATATTGTGGTGTCAGCAGAAAGATATTGAATGATAAGGACGCTTTCTCACGGTAATCATGTGATGCGTAAGTGTAAGCTCTCCGTTAAAACCCAGTGTAATGTTTTAATCGGGGGAGACGACTTTTTGAAATCGAACGGACCAGTCATGCGGTAAGTGAGCAATAGGCAACGAGCTACGGGGTTTTCACCCCTGTCAGCATGGCGGCGATGGGCGATGGCTATTCTCTATTCACTGTATCTGTGTGTGTGTAACCTCTAAATAATACTGTATCTGTAACTATATAACTATCTATCTAGCTGTAATGTAACTTTAATTAAACCTTCTAACGAGGTGATAACGAGGTAATTAATAAATAATTTAGTTTTAACTCCTGTTTCTTATCCTTTATCTTTGGTGAATTACCCCTAGAGTGCCCATAAGATAATGCTCTTTTCTACAACTTATGTTTGGCTTCAGGCCGTAATCATAATAATTTCTACAAATTTTTTGGATCCTCGCCCGGGATCTGTGATCAACACCCTTTTTCTACAAATTTTTGGTTGCTCATGCTGGGATTATTCTCCTGCAACCGTATTCCTACAAATTTTTGGCGGCTCAGGCCAGAATTGAGATTATTTCTACATACATATCGATAAAAGGAGTACATATTTAAATAAAGGAGTAAACAAATCAGAGTTATTTCGATGACGATGGCTTCAAAACATTTAACAAACACGTCTGATAAATCAACGACTTTTTTTCCTCACGTAAAATTTATCCTTAATAACCTAATAAATTTTAATGCTTTCCCTTGTAGCTCCCAGGCTACAAGGGAAAGCATTATATTAACGAGCTGCTGGACTGGTAAGTAACCTTGTCCGTAGCCCAGTAGCTCGTTTAAAAATTTATAAGTCCTTTATTTAAGAAGTTCTCTAATGCATCAGTCGAAAGATAACCTCCAATACAGAACTGACACTCCGAGACTATTGGGAACACAATTTTAATATTTTTCGTAGCCGAAATCTCAGTGACATAGCTAGCGAGTGAAGAACATAAATATGAATTCCACCTGGAGGAAACTATGGCCCAAATGTATTGCAAGCAGAGATTTCGAGTATTCTGACGATAAATATTCTGTTGTCTCCGATCGCATTGTTTTTATGGTTGGAAATAAATAAAAAAATGTGCAGTTCTAGTAATAAAACTATTTGCTAAATTTCAATCATTTATCTTGTGACGTTGGTGAGTTATTGTATTCATCTGCACAGGGACGGACACATAAACATCCCGTAGCCGGAATTTGTCATAAATCTTATAGAAATCTATAATTTTGGCGTAAAGACAGCCTACCAAATTTCATCCCTCTAGCTCTAACCGTTTTTCAGTTATTATGCTCACAGACCGACAGACATAATTCGAAAAAAGATTTTTCGGACCGAGGGGAATCTGAACCGTGGAGATTCATTAAAATCTCGAGGTCGGATTTTTTTTTTTATCATGGTTCCCTTCATACACGAGAAAGTCGAAAGAAATCTTAAGCATTGGTATGAATTAGGTCCAGTGCACACTAGCCGATTCCTGTCGTTGAAGCCATAAAAATAACAATAGTAACCCCCATTCCCCCTGCGTGTCTCCACAGGGGACATATGGGTTACTATTGTTATTTTTATAGCTTCAACGACACAAATCGGCTATTGTGCACCGGGCCTTAGTGAGGTAGTGAATTTCTATGTGTATTCAAAGTTGATCATGTTTCCTTAAATGATGATTAACATCCTTAATCTAAAATGAAAATAGAGAATCATTTATACATCTGAAGCTCTTAAGAATTCCTTTTAGAATACTTTTATAATTTGATAGAAGACATTTGCTAGATTTTGAATCTGTCTTAATTTTGTTTTTAACTCCTTTATAGCTGAGAGAATGAGCATTTATTTAAGGCAAAGTTAAAAAGGATAGTTACAGATATCGTTAAAACATTTTAATATTTTGTAACCTATAATTTTTTAAAATCTTGCAACGTTTTAATTCGAAAAAATGAACTCGCCTTTTTTTAAGATTGTTCCTCGCTTTCAATTCTTTTTTTCGTCAGTTGGAGATTTTCTCATGTTTTCAGCTGTCGTGAATACGATGTTACCAATATTTTAAGAACATTATCTTCATACACATATACTTTTCATGTTTTCATATAGATAATAAAGGAACAGCATATTATTATATTCTATTTCTGGTTTCATTAGACAAAAATTAATGAATAATTTTAAACTTATATGCACCTCTTATCAAAAAAATGTCATTACTTTGGTTGCTGTCCCCAATACAAAGAATTTCAAACTGTTCAGAATTTCAATTCAAATCAGGTGGGATATAAACAGAGTGCTTTAACTCAACGATTTTAACCTCCGACCATTGCTCTAACTGAAAAGTAAGTGGCATAACAAAATACAATAATGTAACAATCGTGGAATAGTTCACTTCCAAGATTATTATACCCTTGCGCTGAAATTAAAAAGGATAGCTGCAGATATCGTTGAAACATTTTCATATTTTGTTACCTATCATTTTTAAAAATTTTGCATCGTTTTAATTCGAAAAAATGAACTCACCCTTCTTTTATCGATAGTTTCTGTCGTTTTATAGACAGTTGGCTAAAAATAAATTGAAATAATTGTTACACAACCATTTTATAAAAAAAATGAAAATTCAATCAGTGGGAGTGTTTTTCTTCCCTCGAAATTTCAAGTGTACTTTCACAATATAGCACGTTTTGTTGTATGGTGGAAGATATGCATTTTTAGACTCTTTCCTTTCTCAGTTTTTGACCAAAATTTGATACAAACGAGTTATATTGAATTGCATGAAGGTTAAAAAATATGCTAAATACGCATGCGAAGATTCATGTAAGTTATCAATTTGGAGAGAAACCCTAATAATTTTTTCCTGTTAGCGAGCAACTGAAATTCAGCTCGCTGCACTGCCGATATCTTTCTGAATCTTCACGGTTTTCAAATGGAATTTTATTACTGTGCTTTTGTCATTGATGTCTTATATAGTTAAAGTTTTTCTATTGCGTGTGAGACATATACAGGATGTCCGCGAACTCTTGCAACAAAAAACCAGGGGTGATAGTCTACAGCAAAATCTGCTATTGGACCTAGAATGAAAGCCCACGTATTCTGGAATAGGTAGGAAACATTATTCCGTTGATTTTTTAAAAGAGAGAAGAAAAAAAAAAGACTGAGAAATGGCACAATTGCATTTGTGCAATATATATATACTTAAAGTGACATCTGTGAATTAATTTACACAGTCCACAAATTGAAAGAAGCTTTTGGAAAAACTATAGGTGTTGAATTTGTGATGTCGGGTATAGAATGGTTCCCTCCGCAATAAACTACAACAAGAACTGTAGAACACATATTTTATTCACATTTTTGGATTATATCTTAAAATCCATTATAATGCTGGGAGATAAAATAGTAGCACAAAAGAAAACAACATATCCGAATCCACTTGATGAAATTAATGCTAACTCTGAAACCGATAAATCCGGAGAAGCAAAAGGGGAAAATCACAACTAATCCCGAAGAAAAGTTGCAGCTTGACTTTCTCCCTCCTCATTTTGGTGTCTGAACTCAGCTTTCAGAAAATGTCTGCAACTGCTCGAGAGATCTTTGGCATTGTCTACCAGTCTTTGTAGTCTCAGACCTTTTCATGCTGTTGAAGAAGGAGTTAATCGTCTTTCCTCTGAATAATTTTTCTTTCCGTCCAACTTCCACCTTTGCAGAATTTTCACTTCTTAGGAAAAAAACCCCATACAGCTCGTGGTAGCACGGTACACTCTAGTGTCTAGAAAGTCACAAGAAAGCGACTTTGTAGTGTCTAGAAAGTCAAAGAATCTCATGCACACATACAAAGGAAAGCAGACTGCAAAATCTCATGAAAATCTGTGGCCTACGAAAGCATTCTAAGGAGAAACAGTTTGTGAGAATAAATTTAAATTACAATCATTTAGATAATTCGGGGCGTTAGTTTCGTCTGTTTGACTGCGTTACATATAACAAGTTATAGTTTGAGGCTAAGAAAGGTATGGCTGTTGCCAAGTTAGGCTTTCACTATACAGTGATTTGCGATAAAGAAATAATGTTTGAAAAATAAGGATTAATTCTTTTAGAGGAAGGATTCATTTTCTTTCTGAAGGAGTGGAAATTACTGAAATAACAACAGTCAGTATGATAAGCTCTTGATATTGTTAGATATCGGCTATTTCTGTGCTCTTCATTCTGAGTCTTCTCTTTATTCGGAGTCTCGTCGCTTTCTTGAAAAGTTTCTCCATAATATCAGTGAAAGTCCAGACTGAAATCCCGAGCCAACATCCAATCAGGCCGCCGAAGTGACTGAACAGATCTCCGTTCTACAAAAATAACAAAATAGTAAAAGAGAATGAACAGCATTATTATCATGAGAAATATTTACATAGTAAAGTAGACAAGGTAAGACACTATTCTGGGTCTATGAAACCAAAGTAGATACTCCTATTGTCAGGTTTTGGTTTCTTTTTATTTAATTAACATCTCGTTTTGAAACTACGTAAAGCGGGACATTCACCACTAGGCCACTCCACTTTTTTTGGAACACAGCATGCCAAATCCCTTCGTCAATGTGAAAAACCGGTAGTAATTGGCGTAGACAGAAGGAGAATTTAGAAATCCAACGTCGTTGGATTTTCATTCATCCCATTCGGACATAAAAGTGAAATACGATCTTTCGAGGCTGGAAAAAGCTCTCTCTGAAAAGCGGAAATCACCCGTGTAGGAAGGGGAATGTGGAAGGGAATTAGGGCTCTTGTTTTTGAAGGAGGGAGGAGGAGAAAGGGGATCGCAGTGACTGGTACTGCATTTTGGAGCTTTCGTGAATGACCCACCTGCATGCATCGGTTTGAATGGGTGGAAAGCAAATCGAACGTTGGTCCAAATGGTGTAGAAAGTCTTGTCGTGCAAGTCCAGCTTAACTCGATCGATACGGGGCCGTCCCAAGCGTCCCTTCAAGCAAAAGACGATAGTCGTCCGAATGTCACTCTGCAATTTCCACCCCCTTTCGTTAAGTGTGATTGATTTCAAACCCGCGGCGCGTGTTTTCTTCGTTAGAGTGCCTCGCCCAGATGTGTTTGGGGAAGAGGGGAGTTTTCTTACAATTCGGACAACGTCAGCTGTTATTGTGGTTTTTGAGGGGGAAAGTGAATTTCCCTTATCTTTGATAGAAGGGCTCTGACGTCCCCGTATTTTGAGGTCCCTTTATTTCAATGGCCTTAGGAATCGGATGGTTAAAGGTTACGGGGAACGGCCATAGAACAGTAACGAGTACGACAGATGAGGCCCATTCTATTGTTCAAATTTCCACATCACACTAACAGTATAACGGTCTATTACTTTAGGAACTTAATGCCGGTATATGAAGTTTTGATGGCACTGAGTCTCGAATCCTCTATCCTTCGACTTCAACATCGAGACTGACTCTAGGAGATCTCGAATATATGAATACTTGAGATATATGCGTGCGTATAGAGGATAACTGGTCATTATTGTAACTAACATAAATTGACATGTATCTGCTAAAGATTATCAAAGTAAGATCTTTCCGGAAGAATTGACTTCGGTTCTCATAATTAGTTTCTGTACTTTTTGGAAAGGAATACAAAATGTGTTCTCTTTTCCGAAGTTTCTTTGTACATCAAAATATCGGCAGTATCCTAGCAGTAGATTATTTCTTATTCTACTTTCCCTTAGAAAATGAAATTCATTATATATTGTGTTCACAATATGACAGGAAACTGAACTACAATAAATGAGAAATGGCAGCGGATAACTCCATTCTTTTCTTGTTCTGCAAAAAATTAGACTTAATTTTGGATATACAATCATTGAATTTCAAACTGATATGCTTGAATATTGAACATTTCTTCCAACCATAATAATCATTGGTTTGTATATCCTGTTTTATTTTTTATCTGTTAAAAATAACATTTTGATTCAGAAATTTTAATGAGAAAACATTTTGTTTCAAAACTTTAGTTAAAGTAGCGATCCTTATGATAATTTCGCTTACGGATTGAATGGGATGAAGAGTGAGAACGCTAATCAGCTTGCTTGTGAGCAGCATGGTTTTGAAAGAAAAGTCGGTGATAGCTTTTTCATTCCAAAAATTTTTTAAAAATGAAAGAAAACATTTATTGTAGCATTCCCGAAAACTGTTTGATTAAGATTCTCATATGTGAAGATTCATATATTAAATCTAGTTTAGTTATATTAACGTCCTGTTTGGAAGCAACTCGAGGGCCATTTTGGAATGGACCTCGTCATTTTGAACCGTGGTCAGATAACGAGAACGGCATCTGAGCTGACATCTACCTCTCCAAACTAAATTCATGTTTCCTTTTGAGAGCAGCTTTAATTTTGTCCGTTATAGTACTTTACGGATTGTTTGGAATTTCCGGATTCCTTACTATTTGATAGTATAAGTAAACACGTTAATCCATTTCGAGTCAGAAAAAAAAATGGATATCGAAAGCCGATGGTACGATTGCAGTATTGAAAAAGGGATGTTGGTCTTGAGTGAGGTTAAAAAGGGGAAGTATAAAACCTTTTCGAGATGTCGTTATAATACTTGATTATTTTTTAATCTGCGCGTGTGTGTTTGAACAACTGGTAAAAATTAGACGCTTTTTTTCACTAACAAATGTCGCCTGTCAGAAAAAAAAATTGAGAGCTAGTACGCACACATATAGGGTACAAGATTAGTTGTTCTTAGGAATAGCCTCAGTTTTCAGCAAGTTCTCTAGAGTCTCTGAAGAACGCCTAGAATTCGCTTTTTATTGTGTTTTTGTAACATATTCATATCCTGACCATCAGGAATTTTAAACAATGACGTCATATCATTGGTGCTTGCGTCTTGACATACACGCCATTCGCAAAGCGTAGCGCTTAAAAGTGATATAACAATCAATCAGTTCCTAAGCCTATTTCAGGTTGTCATTTCCATGATTTTTACGCCAGCTTGACTACCAGAAGCAGTGAGTTGCTCTTGAATGACACTCAAACTGTGCTACGAATTTAATTTTGTGCGAAATCTTGGGCTTTCTAGAGAACATTGATGTGTTGCATAATCGTAATACTATACAGGCCGACATAATTTTTAGTCAGTTGTTTATTGTAGTCGCCATGATTTTTCCCAGAGGAGACTTTGAAAACATTTATGAAGTACTGTAATCTTGAGACAAATATGCATTTTAAGGCGTAAGGCTTCATAACTATTTGTCAGATATTAGATTTGAGTGAGTGAATGTCAATGCATTGTGCTTTATTGAGGAGAAAAGTCATTACTGCATGCTTTTGTTCATTTCATTTATAAATTCTCAAGATTTTCACCTTCAAAACATTTTTTTGAATCTTAGTGTATTTGAGATCAATACTTACGCCATATAGGGGAACATGTTTCATCAAGGTGTATTCCGACTTCTTCACTAAGAATAGGATTGCAGCACTGTCAAAGAAATTATACCATGAGAAATTAAGTTATCGAATTTTCACTTGCGTTTTGGACTTCTCTATATACTTGGAAAACGAAATTTTGGGAATACTGGCTTTTGGTCACAAATATTTATATATGTATATTTTATTAATCACAAATACAGTCGAACCTGTCTATCTCGAATATCACGGGAAAGGAAAAAAAATCGAGATAAAGAGGTTTCGAGTTGTAGAGGTTTTAAATGCGGTCATTTGAAAAAACGTTTTAATTGCTTTTGTTGAGGAAAAATACAGTGGTATGATCGAAGATTAATTATACATGCATCCATAACATTTTTTAACACACATACGTACCTTTAACAATAAAAATAGTCTTACAATGACTTTTGACGTCTAACTTTCTTTGTTTCTATTAGCCTTCTAAGGTTAGCAAGAGCTGCGAGTCCCTCGTGGCCAACATTTTCCTGAGATTCAAGAAAAGTTGTTAAGAGTTCTACGGCCTTCTCTGCTTCTTTTGTTGTCACTTTAGGTGCATCGGTATGCTCTTCGGCTTCTTCGTCTTCTAAAACGCCTCTCACATTATCGACAATCTCCGTATCTGTAAAGGTTCCGCTTGATGCCAAGGAATCTTCCACTTGCAAAAATTCTTCGAAAGAAATGTTGACATTTAATCCAGATTTTATGGCATTCTACTCTTGTGAATTTATTTCTAACATTTCATTTGCGGCGTCAACAGTTTCTTCTGCTTCTTTTTCGATGCTTTCACTCTCTTCTTCGTTGATATCTTTCTCCTCTTCGCATCCATTCTTGAATCCAGCTTTTTCAAAGCAATTTTGGACAATCTTCTGTGTCACATTTCTCCATACGTAGTCCGTCATCATCATGGAATCCAGCACGTTGATCTTTGGGAGGGTACTTCCTTCATCAATGGCATCTACAAGTTTGCGGACCAACTGTCTTCTGTAGTTAACTTCAAAGCTTCTAATTATTCCTTGATCCATAGGTTGTAATTTTTAGGTGGTGTTTGCAGAAAAGAACTTTACAGAGAGGTTTTTAAAAGCAGACAGGTTGCTATGTGCACCGCAGTTATCTATGAAAAGAATGATTTTTCTCTTTTTCACTCGAATGGATTTGTCTAAGGATTTTAGCCGATCCCTGAAGATTTCACTTGTCATTCAAGCTTTCCTGTTGGCTTTGTACTTGAAAGAGAAAGGCTTAACTTTAGCGAAGCATCTAGGTTTTTCCGAGCGTCCGATCATGAGAGGAGGAAGTTTTTCTGATCCATCTTCATTGGCAGCTAAGAGCACGGTCAATCGAACTTTGCTTTGCGCCTCTGAACTCTTCATCCTTAAACATGGCAGTTTTGTCAGGTAAGCATTGATAAAGCATCCCGTTTCATATGCGTTGAAAATATTCTTTGGTTCGTATCCTTTCACTAGAGCAGAGATGTCTTTTCTTCACACACACTTTCCGGAACAGATGCGCTTTCACCGCAAAGTTTGCGAAAAACAATTTTATGCCTATTTTCAAAGCTTTGGGGCCATCCGTTGATGCCTTTGAAATGTTCTCCATGTCCAAGTTCTTTGGCGAAATCTTCTGCTTTTCTTTGCAGCATCTGTTCACTGCTAGGGATTCCTTGGTCTCTACATTGCGTAAACCATTTCTTGACGCATTCGTCCATATCCGCAAAAGTCCATTTTCTACTTTTTTACGCCTTCTTATTGCTTAGAAACCTGTGCTCCACAACTTCTCGATTTTTGATGATTGTAGAGAGAGTGCTAGCTGGTACACCAAACTTGACTGCAATTTCGCTTTTTTTTCATTAACGGATTTTCGTCCAAGAATTTTAGGATTTTCATCTTTTCGTCAATGGATAGAACATTCAATTTTCCTTTTACTCCTGCCATACCAAATGCCTTCGAAATCGAATCGCACAATGCTTAAGAAAAGACTCGTCGTCGCACAAACAGCCACCACCTAAGAAAGTCAACAAAACGAAATGAATCTCTCCTCCCAGAGTTCTGATCTAAGTGTGGAAGCTGACCCCTGGCGGTCACGCCCTGCTCATCAATCAACCCCTCACTTATTGTCCGGGTCATTGTGTACTCCTCTCTCGGTTGGGGAGCATATCGCGACACGGCTATAGTGGACAGTGACATTCCGGAATTCCAAGAAACATCTCTCCAAACCTGTCCGCATCTACTTCCTGCGGGGCCATGGAATTTTTCTCTGTCTGCAACTTCTATTGTTGAAGAAGGGCATTGATTTTTGTAATTTACACTATCCGAAATTCAAGATACAGAGGTTTTGAAGGAAATGTTTTCGAGATAAACATGGAAAATACATTGAATTTAGATTGTAAATGTAGGGAATTTCAGAAATTTCCAGATATAGCGGTTTTCGAGATAAACAGGTTCGATTGTATTTATATATGTATATTTTATTAATCACAAATATTTATATAATGTATATTTTTGATTAATGAAAATCGCCTGCGAATTGTTTCACAGCGGACATGTAGCATCCGTTCAAGTTTCATTTTACGTTTTACCTCAGTTTCTAAGTTTTTACTTCTCTAACACAAGCCCACAGCGGCCCAGCCTACGCAAAAGGGTGTAAGGCCAAGGGAAGGTCGGTGGGTAACAGCGTTATAGCTGTCTCTGTACTTTTTTTCTCTGTATTTTTTTTGAAAAAACCGTTAAAATCGTGGTATAGCTAAAACTATATATAGAATGCCCGTGAACTCTTGTAGAAAGAAAAAGGAGTAAGGTACTCAGCCAGATGAACAATATTTGTCCTGAAGTCTAGGATTTTCATCCGGTGATACCTGTTGAAAAAGAAATCGCTGATCAGTCTTTTGGTTTGCTAAGAAAGTCAAAGAGGGTGAAGTCTCTAATGTATGGCAAAATTCCATTCACTACAGAGAAATGCTGAAAGGAACTTTTCGAAGTGATGTTTGTGTGATGTCCCGTCAAAATAGCCCAAGCCATAAAAGCCCCGTCAAAATAGCCCAAGACTAAATAGCCCGTGCGAAGATAGTCCCGACAAAATAACCCAAATTCAAATTCTGAATAACATTAAAAAACATATAATTGTTATATAATACACGAGAATATTTTTTATCTTTTACACAACAATAAATTATTGTCGGGTATTAAAAAAGAGTAAATAATATTATTACGGGAAATAAGAAATAGTAAACCACACCAGGTACTATAAAATGATTCAAATAATTTTCTTTTGGTGGATATATAATGCAAGTGAAACTTGTTCTAAATTCATTCCTAATTTATTCGTAAGGGCTGAAAAACTGAACCGTAAAATGGATAAAATCGCGTCGCAAAAAAGAAAAGATCTGCTGCTGAAAGATGGTCAGCGATATCGCACGGCAAGCGAAAATACGGATGGAAGCACATCGTACCGGCCTGTAAAGGAAGTCTAAGAATATTGAGCAACGAGCACAACCACGGTTTGCAATACTTATGGAATGTCCATGAGCGCGTCGTCGATGGTCTTCCGATGACAAACGATTCGGAAGAAGGATGGCACAGGGCATTCCAGCAAACTGTCGACTGCCATCATCCATCCGTCTGCAAACTTATAGGCTATTTCCGGAAACAGTCGGATATGGTGGAAATTCGCGTAACCCGCCTTTCTGTAAGTATACGCAATCCAGATACAAGCAAAACTGAATATGTACAACTTAATCAAAGCCTGGAAGCATTAGTTGAAAATTATGCGAACATGAAACATATGGGCTTTCTTCGTGTCATTTCACATATTCTTGAAAAGTAAGTTTTGTTTATTAATATAAGTATGTATATTTCTTAAATATGCTATTCAGGATTTGTGAATTTATACTATTTTGGCACGGGCTATTTAGTTTTGGGATCTTTTGTCGGAGCTCTTATGGCTTGGGCTATTTTGACGCGTCACGGTGTTGGTGAACTTCCTTTCGTCGTACTTCGTCCGCAGGTGTTGCGTACATCAACTGATATACGAGACACCTATTTGTATCTCTAGAATAAAAAATCCAGTGGGTCCAGGTCCGGGGAGAATGAAGGTTAAGTCTCTGGTCCACCACGCTCAATCCAACATTGGTAACACGTGGTGTTTAAAAATTGTCTGACGGTGGTTGAAAACATTCACATTTTTCATGTTTCAACGTCACATAAATAGGGCTCTGACACTTCCATTTACACATTAAGTTGGATGGATGTTATCGTTACCTGAGAAAGGATCATTGATACTTCGAGTTGCTTGAGATTTTTATGTTTTATTTGAAGTATTTTGGTAGTGCAGCCAGAGAACTTTATGAGTTTTGTTTCGAAACAATAATTACCAACTGCAATTCAGCTTTTGATCTGTTCATGATGGGTTTCAGGTACCGTAAAATAAATCGCCAGCCTAAGTTTTACGGCAAATATTGTTTGTCTTGCTTTGAAATTTTATACCTTTTTATGCAAGAATTAGAAGACATTGGAGAAATTTTTGGTTACTGCGCACTGAAATTAAAATCCTTTGTAATGAATTGTAATGTACTGCAGCGATTATAAATCCATGAACGGACCTCTAATAAATTAATTAGTTTCTTTTCAAAATCTCCTTGCTGATGTTTTAGCGAGGCCAACTAATTTTGATAATAAGACGGATTGTTACAAATGCATCAGACGGCAGTAAAAGAATAATGTTTTTCAACGCAATTTGTTCTATTTTTTTTTCCAAAAACTTAATTCTTTATTTTTAAAAATAATGTGATATCTGCTGTTATTCGAGTGCAATTAAATAAGTTGGAAGAAGAAATTTGAGTTATCGCATTAATAAGTTTCTCCGGCGATATATAAAAGCGTAAAAGGTAATTGTAGAAAACTGACAGATCCTCAAAATTATTACAAGGGAACAGGTAAAATACTTACTCGGGCCCCTTTTTTCCTCCCTGAAAATCAGAGAAAAAAAATGTAAAAACATGTGCATAACATACTTTTGTTGATAAAAATAAAGTAGCCGGAATTTAGTGTCATTCACATTTCGACTTATATTGTATGATCCCAGCAAACGAACCACCAAAATTTTATTTAAAGCAATTTTTTAAAAATGCTTTCAAAAATTACGGTATTCAATCCATCAGAAAAAAAAAAAAAATAGACGATCGATTTTTTAAAATCATTTTTGCAAATATATACAAATATTACGGAAAATTGCTGATTATCGACTTTTATCTCTTAATTGTTCTGGATTAACATTAAACAATGACAATCAATTAGATTTCCATCGCTGTTTTTAGTTGCACGTTACAGCTCCTTTTGTAAAGTTTGCGACAAATATTTCACTCTTTAAATGAGGCTACCAGAAACAAAATGGCGACTTCTGTTTTCATCCGGAACCCAAAAGGTATGGCAGGGTTATTGAGTGCGAGGGCCACCTGCTTTTATTCTTTATAAAGGGCATTTACGAATTGGAAACACTGGATACGTCTTCTCTCCAAAATAATGGCCAGATTACCAATCGCACCAGAACAGATGAGAAGAGCGGTTGTTGATAAAAGGAAAAAAATGCTATTCTATTGAGGGTTTTTCTAATTATAATAAGAATAACTAGATAATTTTAAAGATTGTACTGATTAGATTTACTTTCTATTTAATTAGTATAAAAAGTTGCAAGTGGAAGCACATTTGTCCCGTATTCAAAAGTGATAATGTGTAACTAGTTAATGACAAAACAGAATGTAGTGATCAAGAAGAGAGTGGATGGCCTCATATATTTTTTCTAAAAGGTTTGTAAAAAATTCCATACCCTAAATTTCACCAGAGAGGCCTATACTATTAATTTTTGAGGGACACTGCAATGATTGACCTTACCCTATCGACTATACTCGACGTACCCTAGGTTAATAAGTTAGCCATGGACAGTATAAGTAAAAAGTGTTAACAGCAACGCCAGGAAGGCAGTATAAAAGAATTAAATTTTGAGGACACTTTGGTGATCGATTTCATCCTTCTATAGACTAACGTGTCGGCCATCGACAGCATAAGTGAAAAGTCTTAACGGGAACCGCCAGAAAGGCAGTATAAAATATTGAAGAATTGAGACACAAGGGATATCGGTGGGCATAACCAGAATTGCAGCTGGGAATATGAAGCTTCTTTTGCCTTCTAGAGCCAGTAATATTTTTGTATTTGGCAAATACTAGCTACTTTTTAGCCTGGTGATTAAACTAAATATTTTAATTGCAAGAATCCGTAGCATTTTTGTATTTTGTGAAACATTGTCTATTTTAGCCTTTGAGTTATCAAGTGATTAATTGTTATGACTATTATCTGTAAATAAAAATTGTTTTTTCTAAAGGTTGATTTTTATTTTAAGCTTAAGGCACCGACATTTATTTAGAAGGGTGGAAGTATGAATGGCATGTAAGTCACATTTGGTCTGAAAAATAAAGCAATCGATAATATGGTGCAGTCATTTAATCTCCCCTCTCCCACATCACATGTCCAACAGTCACTTACAGTCGGTGATATTTATGCTGTTTAGCCGCCATTATCCGGCTAGCTCACAGGAAGTGAAATCGGCGGTTAAAATAAAGTTGGACCATAGTTGAATTAAAGTAAATTTATTGCTCGCACATCTACCACATAGAATTATTCTAGATGAACTAAGCTTACATTATATTTAAGTTACAATATTCAACTCTCTACGCATGGCGAGTTTTGTCCGTCCCTGTGAGAGGGATAAAAAGGCACCTTCTCGCACGAAGTCTCAAGTCACTCTGTCTATCGTTCTTCTCTGGAGAGTCAAAGGTCCTTGCAACGCCATCCACCGGCAGGAGAGCGAGACAAAATGTCATTGTCACAGCTGTAAATTACCGGCCACTTACAGCATGTCAGATTCACATGCTAGAATGGGCCAAATGAGCAAGATCCAAGCTTTTGTGAGGGAAACTTACTTTCATTTCAAAAACGCAGTATAAAAAAGAACGAGAAGAACGTTAAAGTTTAATGTTGACGCTTGGCATTTCTTCTCTGCTACCATTGGTATCTTGTCGGCAGTGATTACTTTCAAAAGTGATCCAAGATAAATGTCAGTAATTCAGTATCCGACGAGACATGGAAATAATTTCGCATGCTAATTTTCAAGTGTTTTCGAACCTGGGTGGCATATATTTATAAAATTAAGGTTTACAAATGGTAAAACAATGTAACACGACTGGTAATCAATCAATGGCAAATCCTGTGGTTTGTATGAATTATTATGTATATTTAGGAATTTTGAAAACTAAGCTTCGAAATTTTTATTAAAAATATTGGTGATTATTGTTGTTTTACTAGGTTTTAAAGATATTCGTTCTGGACTCATGTGGCCTTTTGGTTTAGGGGCTTAAAGAGCGACTGAGACAACACCTTTGTAGTTGTGACAACGAGCAAACTCAAAGGGGAAAAAATCCCCCCTCAAAGATGCCTTTGTCGAACTAAAACTAACGAAAAAAGGATGTAATGTCGAACTTTGTCTAACTAATACTAGTATAAATAATGCCAGTAGTTTTAAAGTAACTGGAATTTATGATAATGAAATTAAACCTGAAAACAGCAGTGCCAATCAGTTAAAACATATTCAGTTCAGATGATATTGTCAATCACTATACTATCATATCAAATAACTGCTTCATTGCAAGTCCGTTGAGAGTATCTGAGACGCTCTCAATCTACTACTGAGGAAACTTCAACTATAAAACAAACACTTAAATATTGTTAAATAACAAAAAAAAACCATCCCTGATGTTAAAAAATATTTTCTTATTACTACCATTTATAAATTTTAGGGGTGTTCTGCTTACACCAATTAACTGAGGAACAATTTAAAAAGTGATTAGTTTCAAAAAGATTTATGTGCCATTTTAAAAGATATTGTTCCGAACCAGTAATGTCGCTACCCAGCAATGTTAGTCTTATTGTTTGAAAGAGACATTCACAGAAGTTCTTGGGGGCGGTAAAGCCAACACCCCTGATCTTGGTGACAAAAGGAAGGTTCTCGATTATGCGAAAATTGATATCCTATCTCTCATATGAGCCGAGATCCGATGATTCATGTGACGTCACGGCCTGTCGGGAAGACTATAAATACCGACGTACGCGAATGCGGGAATAACCTCTTTGGAGTCTCGTTCGCATTGCGAGTTGATCAGTTATTACACGCTGAGTACTTTTGTTTTTGCTATTGCTGTTGTTATTAGTGATTTGCTGTCTGTTTGTGCTGCTAATTCGTACAAGAGCTGTTGTTATTGCTTCCCGTTCTTCGTATTTTCCGGAAGATTCGAGAATAAAGCGCCGTTCTCCATTATCCTGCTTGGAAAGTGCCGTCTTGAGACGCTGTGGTGGATGGGGCTGCTTTGCGGCGGCCCATCGTTTTGGACCAGACGGCTTCAGCCAGGTCGGTTTATTAATTTACATATCCTGCTTTCACTAGAGCGATTTTCGTAACAATATTGTCTACTGAATAATTTGATGCAATGCAATAGTGTCAAAGAGGCAAATTATAGCTAGCACATAAACGTTCAAACTTAGAATAAACTGTGACATTTTAAAGTCGGTACTCACTTACTCCGCTTTATCTTATTCGTCTTAACCTCAGGGATAAAATTTTTAGATTGATATTTATTCAGCGGATTCCAGTGTTCTGACAAAATATATCTTCAACGTGATGCCAAAAGTAAGCCCTCAACCAACCCACTGGAAAGTGCAGAATATCTTCATTGGACTCAGACTCTTCCCTGCCAATTCCCATTGATTATAATTTGCTGAAATTCCATACTGTAGCAGTGGGGAAAAGAACGCTCGAATCCACTATATCTCCAATCTTTTTGCTTTTAAACCTGAACTGGACTTAGGAAACTGCATTAGTTGCAGGTAATACTATTTAATCCAGTTAAATGCTTTCATTTTTTCTTCAAAAAATAAAATACCTTTTACCTCTTTTTTTACCAGTTTTTTCAGACATGCTATAGGCAGAATGAAATAACATTTTGGTGAAAATATGATATTAATTTAAGAAAAAATATTTTATTTCAAAGCCACACCATTTTTTGAAAAATTGGACATCCAACATTCATTTAAATGCCACGTTTGTATTTTACGCAGGTGGTTCAAAAAGTAAGGTTAGCTCTCGCGGGTGCAGAAACTCCCCGAGCGAATTAAATTCCACGTCTAAATAGAATAGACGATCACAGCATTCAAACGCCACAAGTAGATGGAGTTAATTGGACCGTAGAGCTCCGAAACCTCTGTTAGAAGATGGCGGCATTGACGGATGTATGGTCGGTGATTGAAGTGCGAAGTGTAATAAGGTTTTTGCGTTTAAAGAAAACATCCCCAGCTGAAATTCACCGCCAATTAGTGGAAGTTTACGGAACGAGTGTAATGTCACGAAAACAGGTGTGGAAACACGATTTTCTTTCACGAAAACAAGTGTGCAGAACTGTCGCGCACGTCCACCGCAGGGACATTGCAACACTCCCCCGTACAGCCCGGCTCTCGCACCAAGTGATTTTCATCTATTCGGACCGTTGAAGAAGCACTTGACAGTTCGCTTTTCAGAACCGATGCCAAAGTTCATGAAGCCGTCATTAAGTGGATTCGCGACATGGACCCTGATTTATTCTATGCCGGTTTCGATAGATTGGTGTACCGATGACACAAATGCCTCAACAACAATGGTGATTATGTGGGAAACTAATATGTACCAGTGCCTTTCTATCTTTGTCTATCTCTTTGATTTCTTAAATAAACCTTTTATCTCAGATGACTTGTTACCTTACTTCTTGAACCATCCTCGTAACTGAAAACCGATAAAAAGAAAAGTCTATCCAATAAATCAAATAATCTTACTTACATAAAAGTCTTCATTTCTCCATTTTGTCATTTTGTGCTTATACGTCAATTTCCTTAAAGTAATCAAACAAAAGTTCTTTACCATGCATTCAACAACAACAAAAGACATCCATAATTTTTTCTCATTTCAGGTAAAAAATTGACGTCACTATTCCATCGTTCCTTAAACTCTTAAATAATACATCTTATCCAGATTACGCACTGAGAAATTTACAAAGAAATTGCATTAACAAGAAAAATAGAAACGTTTTGAACCAATCTAATCGATTTCATATCAAAATTTCACCTTTGTGCATAAAATTGATTAACATGTTTCGCGTATCCATTTGATGAATTTGAAAATCAACCATCAAATGAAATCCATATTTGATTAAAGATCATCGATTAAAAATTTTTCAAAACGCAAAAATTCCCCACACCTTAATAATAATGAAATTCAGGGAAGATGTCTCAATTGTTTGTTGGTGTTTATTTGCTCAAAAATTATGTTTAGGTATTCTGCTTCAAACATACGGTTAAAAAATCTAAAAGTGCATATAGATATAGAAAATTAAAGTGACGAATGAATCATTCACTGGCTAAAATCAAAGATAAAGTGTTAAGAAATGTATAAGATTTAATCAAAGGGCAATGATAATTAGGACTGTGCCGATTTTCGATGCATCGGAAAATATCGATGTTACGCAATCATCGCCGTTCCGATGTTTATATTGTCGTGTTTTTCGAAGCATCGGAAATTCCGATTTACCCGCGATGTGTACGATGTTTCCCGATGTATCGTAGACATCGATGTCCACACGCGCCGCGAAGAGCAATTGTTCCCGATCGCACATCGATGACCGCAAGCGCGCGGCATTTGCCCGATCATCGGTGATTACCGTGGCGTATCTTTCCCCATGTTTCTTCCATCGTGACTCATCAAGCAGAGACATACGTTGCGAAGTGCGGATCGTTGTGCTGACACGATGACTCCCGATGTGACCGCGAATGAAAATAACTCATCTCGAGTATTGAGGAAGCGAAGTGTTTTGTCTGTTGTAGAATCTCTCAGTCATCGAAACGTGCATTACTTCGTGTGGCCTCGTGCTTTCTTCTAATCGTGTAAATTCTCTGATGTTGTTTTAAGTACAAGGGTATAATTATCAATCTTGCCGTTCATCGTTTGTTTGGTTGAAGAGAAGATCGCATTAATTGCTTTTAATATACGATTTATTGTTGATAACTAGACAAATTTATAGTATTTTTTGACACTTTATTTGTTAGGTAACTAAGGATTTAATTTATTTTAAGCATACAAATGCCTTAATCATCCACTCAAAAGTGTAAGAATGCAAAATTAGCCAATAGTAAGTGCGAAACATTGATGTATCGAAACATCGCGATGTATCGAAATATCGCGATGTTAGAGTGGCGATACATCGCGATGCTAAAACTTTAACATCGCCCAGTCCTAATGATAATAAAAATCAAGTTAAAAAGTTTGCCAAAGCACAAAGGTCTTTTAGATGAATTATACTGTTTAAATGAAAAAAAAGAATTATTATAAATTTTAAGGTGATCATGGACTGTTTTCTGATTACTTCTTTTGGTTTTAATTTCATTTCTTCGGTAGAAATTATTCTTGTGTAGAATAGTTGTGCAGATCTAGAATTAGGCTAGTTTAGCCTAAATTTGGAAAGTTTTTGACGAGGACGATTCTGGGACAGACCTCGTATTTCTGAACTGCGGTCAGATGACGAGGACGACACCTGATCTGGCAGCCTCCTCTCCAAATGATTTAAAGTGAAACAAGCCCACATACAATGTAAGTCTTCAGTAGAATCGGGCTTCGAACCTGGAACTCTCTGGTCCCGCAGCCGAGACGATTACCACTAGGCCACAACAGCCCAATCTAGATTTAGGACTTTTAAGCTCCAATAAAGCGGTATTTGAAACCTAAAGGGACGAAGCTTTCCAAAATTCCGAATGCAATCCTGAATTAGTTGCATTATCGTTACGTGTGATTGTTGGTTATATTCTTTATTATGCTTTTTTCCTTTTGTAAAAGTGAGTCTTAAACGGCTTTTGGTGGATTGGAAGGCACTGCTTCACCAATTGCAAGTGGAGACGAAAAGTCTTTATTTTTGTTTGTCGCGAAAGATTTTTCCGTTTTAAATTTGAAAAATGTAAAACAAGAATAGCGGGTTTGTTGTTGTTGAGCTTGAGAAAAGAAAGGAATAGACTTTAGAATTTAAACTTATATCATTGAATTAGAAGTATCAGAAACCGAGTCCTAGATTGCTAAATCAG
>BGPR01025204.1:0-22521 GCA_013235015.1 Araneus ventricosus | reverse complement strand
CTATTCTTAAATTTAGTATTCGACCAAAAGTGAGTTAAAAATACAATAAAAAGCACGTTGATTTAATACGATAGGTATTGAAAAAATTAAATATTGTTTACATCGTTTTCATGGCGAGGGGAAAAGCTTGCGTCACTATTACGTCATGGTGACTTCACCTCTCTAGAGGTGAACCCACGTAGCACAAGATATTGACTTATATCATAAATTTCGAAAAAGTAATATTGTACAATATTTTTCCCAATATTCAAACAGTGTAAAACGTAAGACTTTTTCAATAATGTACAATGTTTTTTTTCATAATATTGGATAATGTCATTTAATACTGTATAATATTATACCATATTGAATAATATTGTACTATACTGAATAATATTATATAATATTGTATAATGTCATATAATACTGTATAATATTATACCATATTAAATAATATTGTACTATACTGAATAATATTATATAATATAACATTATAGTGAATATTTTAAAAATACATTTTAGATGCATGAAAAAATTATGATCACTTAAATTCAATGTGCAGAACTTATTGGTAACACTTTGCGATTTTTTGAACACCTCTACTTACAGCGAGCTTTGAACCCGGGGCCTTCTGCATGCGAACTAGGAACCTTATCTCTGAATAAGCTAGTCTTACATCAGGGAGCGTAAATGATGATAATAAAATGTAGTTACAAAGTTCGGATCTCTACGAAATTTCATGTTTATTCACAATTAATCTGAATAGTTTTCTTAATTAAATTATCTTTTATCGTTACAATTTCGAGTTCAAAATGAAATTAGAAGTCAAAGAGGAAGCAATTTTAGCTCTTATATCTAAGTTTGCTAATTTAATAAATTAAAAGGCAATAAGGTTTAAAAGTAATTATAATAATATGTTTGAAAGGCTTTGAAATAATTTTGAAATTTATTTATTCCTGTTTCAATGTATTATGAGACGCTTTGAACATTTTTAATAACAGTATTGATTGAAAATCAAATACAAGATTCGGAACAAAAAATCACGTCATAGTTTTACGATGAGAATAACACTCAATTCTTTTTTTTCATCTATATGTGAGAGCTGTTTTATGGTTAGATTCCTTAGCTGAATCCGGCCCGCCTTTTATATACAGTAAAACAAAATGACTATGTAAACATTATTATTCAAATGAACATTTTTTTTAAATACTATTTCTGAATACTGTATAATATAGCGCTATTGTATTTCCATGGTGCCATCTGGCGGCCATAAGAATAATTTCACCTCAAAATAAGAATCAACGCTGTATAATAAAGTGCTACAATATTTTTGTGCTGCCATCTGTCGGACATAAGAATAACTTCACCTTAAAATATTGACCAATGCAGATTAATGTAAAAATCAAAATATCATGTGCATTGTATTGTATAGTATAATATAATATTCAGTATCTTAAAGAATAATTGTTCCAGTGGTGTTTTTGTAATAAAACCTCCAATCGAGTGATATCCTGAGTTCTTGACAGTTCTTGACAAATTCCGGAGTACCCGCCCCTGAAAAAGGGGCTACCTCCATTCTTGACGAGTACTGAGTCCAACATGGCGTGAAGTATCTGACAATGAGCTGAATAGGATTCATTTCGGCAGTGAGGAGACAGGGAGGGGGTGCGTACATTGGAGCTTCATAGAAGCTACGTCCTTCCACAGTAGCTCTAAGAAGAACTGGGAACAGTTCTGAGAAAGTCAGGAGTCTAGCGGTGGCCAGAAGAGAAGAGCTTGAGACGGAGTGGAGGAGAGTGAAACTGTGAGAGCTTAACTGTGTATGGTTAATATCTGAGGAGAGGGCCGTGGGAGAAAAAAGTCGGAAAGTGAGTAATGTAAACAAGCTGCGTGGAGGGGAACAAGGTGCATTACTATTACATGAGAATATTTCTCGGTCTTTTTATTTTGGGATCGGGGATGTAATTAGGAATAAGTTGAATTGCTGCATTTTCGTGCGTGTCGAGAGCATTAAAGAATTTTGTTGCAATTTTATCAATGTATTCCTTTATAGAGGTGTAGTTAAGTGCTTTACGCATTTCGGTGTTGGAGATATACCATTTCGCATTGCAGATTGACCGAATTACTGAGTGATATTGAACGTCAATTATTTTAATGTTGGTTTTAGCGGCATAACCCCAGATCGGACAGGCATAAGTTAGAATGGGACGCAAATAGGTGTTGTAAACAAGTAACTTCGTTTCCCTAGGCATTTTAGATTTCCGAGATATTAATGGGAAAAGTTTACGCGCCGTGTCTCGGAATTTATTTTTAAGGTAGATAAAATGGGGTTTCCAAGTTAATTTGCAATCAAGAATAAGACCTAAATACTTACATTCCTGAGACCAGGGGATAATTCTGTCATTAATCTTAATGGGGGGAAGCTGGAGTACCTACGCGCATTAGCAAACATAATAGCTTCAGTTTTTGAGACGTTGATTTCTATTTTCCATTTAATGAACCAGTCCTCAAGTGCTTTAAGATGGCGATTAAGAGCAATTTGAATATAATTGGGATTTTTGTTCCGGGCAAGTATTGCTGTGTCGTCTGCGTACATGCATAATAAAGTGTTGAATTGTTTGGGAATGTCATTAATATACAGGGCAAAAAGAGTCGAGCCAATTTTCGACCCTTGTACCACGCCTGCATTAATGTTTTTGGTGCTTGAGAGTTCATTCTTGACTCTAACTGCAAATTTTCTTTCTAGTAAATAAGAGTCTATTAGCTTAATAAGGTAGGAGGGGGTCTTGTAGTGTATAAGCTTATGGATAAGTCCATCTTGCCAGACCCTGTCAAACGCTTTCTGGATATCTAGGAAAACAGCCCCTGTTTTCTGTTTATTGGCAAACCCCTCTGTGACATATTCAACGACTCTAATAAGTTGGTGAGAGGTAGATAGTTTTTCACGGAAACCAAATTGTTCGGGACAAAGTACGTTATTTTCCTTAAGATAATCATTGAGTCGTTTATGATCAAGTGTTCAGCAATCTTGCTTAATTTTCCAGGATATTTAGGGATCGAGTATTGCAGAAAGAAATTAAGCGTAATTGGATTATGGTCAGAGCTGAGTTCGGAAATGGAATGAATTTCACATGGATAGAGAAAATTTTTAACTATAGCGAAATCAATGGTATTTGCAGAGTTTGTGCCGAATTTAGTTGGGGTGCTTGGTGCAAGGATTTCAAGTCCAGCCTGTAGAGCAAATGCTTTAATGGAGTTCCCTCTTGGACAATCATAATTGCAACCCCAGGAGGTGTGATGCGCATTGTAATCTCCGCAGAGTATTTGATTGGGATTGATTTGCAATAAAACTTCAATATCAAAGGTGAAGATAGAAGTATCAGAATTGGGGGGAACGTAAATCGAGGTTAATGTGATTGGATCCTGATTTTTAAAATTAATTGCAACAACACGTGCCTCCACGTAACGTAGATTGGGAGGGATAATTTGATTATGTGGAATATTATTTCTGATTAAAATTGCTGTTCCACCACTGGGGTGTTGCGGATGTTGATTTGCTCTGTATGAGTAGTAGGAATTATAATTTGCCAGGAAGATTTTTCGGTCTGGTCTCAGGTGGGTTTCTTGAAGGAGTATAGCATCGGGGCAGTACTTGTTTACAAATAATCTAAACTCATTGATTTTAGTTTTTATCCCATTTGCGTTCCAGAAAACAATTTTGAGCATCTTTGAGTTGAACATTACGGATCGTCGAGGAAGTCAGAACTGGCACAAGCATTCATTAGAAGTTGTAATTTATCTGCAGTATTGTTAGCATATTTCATTGCTTGCAAAGCTGCAATTAATTGTGGGGCTTCCTTCATAAGTTTTCTTAATTCTTTTAATGCAGTCATAAGGACTGAAAGGTCATTGTTACCCGAAATTGCGGGTATTGGGGTATTATTTACATTATTCTCAATGCACGTACTTGCAAATGCTGCTGATTGATTGTTTACATTGTTTGCTGGTGTATGCGCCGGTGGCGCCGTCTGTTGCTCCGAATCCAGGGTATTATCGCTAGTTCCGTTTGCTTTCTGTGCATATGAGATATTACTATTAACTAGGTACTTATTTGAGTCAAAGTTATTATTTCTATTTTTATGAGCTGTAGTTAGTTTCGGGAATTCTGCACATACTCTATAGGCAGCCACATGGCCAACTTGGTTGCAATTAATGCAAATGGGTTTCTCGATTCTTTGCTTAATTTCACATTCGATTGTTGTATGACTTTGGCCGCATTTTAAACATCTGGGGGCCATACTGCATAATTCTGCCGTATGATTAAAGCGATTACATTTGAAACATTGAATGGTTTTCTTTCTGCCCCTATATGGATCGATAGTAATGCTCAGATGATTCAGGTTTTTGAGTTTAAAAATTTCTTCAGGTTTGGTCGAAATTTCGCTTTTCCCAACTTCCACAATAAAGAATGGAAGTGGCTGTCTCGTCCTGAACTGGGTTAAGCGGGTAACTTTGCCGATAACGAATCTGTGTTTCTTAAGACAATTTTTGATTACATCAGTATCATGGTCTAAGGGGAGATCCTTAATAACAACCTTTAATGGCCGTTTAACTATAGGGCGGACAAGATAGTAGTCGAAGCCTTGCGCTTTTAAAGTGCTTTGAACTTTTTGGTATTGCTCAATGCTAATAGTGAATATTTTTATGTAACCATTGCCGAATTTATTTTCGGTCGGCCCGCAAGTAGTTCTAATTACATCTAAGATATCCACGTAATTTTTTACATACTTCAACATTATTGGAGGAATTTTACTTTTTTCCACCTTTACAGGTTCCTCCGCAGCTTGTTTACTATTATCAGGATTATCATTAACCTCAATCGTTTCGTTAATCTCCTCAGAATTTAGCACTTCATATTTATTAGAAATTTCAATTTATTTAGCTGGGCTATTAAACAAATTACGTGCTTTAGCTATTTTACGCCTATTGGGAGAATTATATTCAATATCATGCATTTTATCCTCAACATCTGATTCAATTTTACGAATTTCACAGTTTAGCTCTACACAGATAGGAATCAAATTCCTCTTACCTCTCAATTTTTCCTGCTCCGTCTCTATGGCCTTGTACTCAGGGCAGTAGGTCTTGTACTCCTCTGATTCATCAACTGGGTGGTAGTAGTCTGGCTCCATCGTCTTGATAAGCTTAAGCAGGCCTTCAAGCTTTATACGGGAATTAACCATCTCCGATTCCAGACGCACCTTTTCAATGCAGTATTCGCAGGAACTTCCGGGCACAGCTGGTGATATCCTGAGTTAAAATGAAGATTTTTATAAATAAATATTGTTTTTATATTATTTGTGAAAATTTTTTTATCTCGGAAATACTGATACATACAATACTGATACTTTATTACAGTATTCGGTGTTCCTCGGTGTTCATAATATTGTATAACATTGTGCAAATATTATATAATATTTCTGTGCTACCTGGGAAGTAGGCCGGATAATTCCCTTAGCCTACCACAGCTGGCGTACTGTCGAAATGAGTTGCCATTAGCGTGTACGGGAGTGAGACCTCTGATACTCCTTCTCCGTAATTAGAACGATCGTTGAGTGGGCAATGAAAGTTGTGAAGAAAATGTATAAAAATTAAAATTCGTGCTTTCTTTTGAAATGTATTAAATTGGGTATTGAGTTACAGTTGATATATTTTAAAGTAAGGAAAATTACTGTTCTCTGACCCATACATTTCATCATCAATTTTGTTATAGTTTTTATAGAATCATTAGTACTTTGAGTTGACAGAGGAGTAAAAGTATTTCAAAGAATCTTCACTACAGGATGCTCACAAAGGATTCCCTTTAAAATGAAATACATAAGGAGGGGATAGAAGAATAAATCTATCGGTTAGAGTTCATTTGGAAACCGTAAAATTTGACACAGAAATTTTTGAAATGTCGGCAAGAGATGGCGCTGCATGCTGATGTCTCCGCTAGAGTCCTAGAAAAGACTATAAAATTTCGTTTGAGGAAATCAATTGCAATCAAATTACAGTCGATTTGGAAAGTTCCTTTTGGGTCTTCACTATCAAAATAAAATACCTACTTAGCGCAATATAGCCAACATCCTGGCTTTTCGGCCATAAAACCAAAATCAAATCAAACCTTAACTTTTGCGGAATGTGGTAGTCGCTTGACAGTAATGGTATTCAAAATTTAAAAATCTGCACATTTGTGTGTTAGAAACCATCCAGGTGGAAATGGACCATATGTGAACCATATACAATCAACATCGAATTGAGGAACATCAATTATGGCCAGTGTATTCATTCCGAACTTTTCTCTTTGTCGAACTGTTATGGCTTGCTAAGATTGATCTTTGACGGAAACAGATTTAAGATGTTCATCAGTATTCTGTGTACTCTTCATCGCTTTCATTTGCATTCCTCTTTCCTACGTATGGACTTTTTCTGAGTCTTCAACAACTACAGAAACTGCCTCGCATAAAGCCATGTAAGATTGATATACGTGAAGTTTAACACTGCTTTTCAGATCAAAGGATCATAACACATCTGTCTTTACACACGAGTCCTTCAAAATTACCACAAGTAAATTCAAAGATTAGAGGATTGTTGTGGTCAGATTAGCTGAAAATAACAAATATTTATAATTTCTTGCATGAAATGGATTTTAAGACATTCTGGAACCGAGAGAGTAATGAAGTGGAACACTGTCTCGCAAACAAATGGCATTTTGAATGAAAAACACTTCACTCAGAACTGAATTTCGGTAGCTGTTGAAATGACTATTTAGTTTAATTCTAATAATTAAGGCCGCAATAGTCAAATTATACACTGACCCATCGTGGCACCTATTGTAGAAATGTTATTTTTATTTATTTGGTTTCTCAACGCTTAACTTGTGCTACATTCAAAAGGAATTTATTTCGTTGACAGCCATAAAAGTCTGTAGAGCCTACTGAATAGGCGGACCTTTAACTATAAATATGCTTTATTATGTTAAGCTTTTGAAATAAAAAAGTGCCTACTTGGAATTTGGAAAGGATATGTTGAAAGAGAAGCTCACGAATTCAACAATCGTGGCGCTGCGCGCTGTTTCTAGGTTTCTATATTATAACTCTGTCTCTCTCTTTGATGATGTCTTGTTGGTTTTTGTTGATTGATTGGAGAATGTCTAAAATGTTGCCTACGATTCTTTACTGACAGTTAAGTTTAATAGTTGAATTTAATGTGAACTGTGTTTTTGTGAATATTAGAATTTGAAGAAGTTCGAACAGGATACTCTGGTTGATCAAGATTCCTTGTAGTCTGATTACAGTCACACTCACGCTTCTACGCCCTAGGACAAAGCGCTAATTCTCTGACTGCTCCCCTTCAAAAATCACCGATACAGAGAGGCAACATGAAGGTGCACCAGATTATTTAACCCCTTCGGGACGAGCGCCGCGTATGAGCGTTTGAGCTAGATTACCCACAGGGCCGAGCCCCGCATCCTTGCGATGTGGCAAAATTGACTCTGTGGGCCGAGTGCCGCATATATGCGTTGGTCTTTTGGAACAAAATGTTTTGTACCAGATGGCATTACAATTCCATGTTTCTTTAAGAAGATTGATCCAGTACATTAATATTTCTTTCTCCGAGATCAGATTGTAGTGGATCACGTGTTTGTGAATCATTAGATTAGATTTATTGGATTTTCGGGAGTATAAATAGAAACACGTGTTAATAAGTGTAAAGAGAAGCACATGTTAAAGAGCTCTTGAACTCATTTTGGATTGCTTGTTTACAATTTCTCGTCTCGCTTGGGTTGCGATTTTATGGTAGATATTATGTCAAGGGTTTTTATGCCTCTCAGTTTTATTTCTGCAATTATGGGTAAAAGAACGCGTTATCTTTCCAAGAAGAGAATATGTAAATTTTTAATGACCCTTTTATGGATTTCTGCGATTATAATGACAAAACAATATATTATTAGAGTTCTTCAGATAATTCGTAATATTCAGATTTTCAATTAGAAGTGGATAGTACTAAAATATCGGTTCAAAATCCGTCATATTAGTGGAGTACTAAAATAGAAGATTTTCCACAAGGCTCTGAAGTGTTAACTATTTAAATTTTCTTGAAGCATTTTATAATATTAAATGTAAATATATTTTTTTTACTATGTTTTCATATTTTCCATCAATAATCTAATGTTAATTTAAGTGCTTTCAATTATAATGAAATACACTATATTTTTATTTTTAATTATTAAAAATCCAGTATTTTAATGAAACTTTTTTATTATGAATAGAATATGATCTTTTACCACATATTTAAAAATGGTTTCATTTCTATGTAACGGGCACTTTTTATGCATTATTATATAACGCGCTTTTTTTTTTACGAAATTCAATGTGTGTTAGGCTTAGCGGGAGAAAATGCTTCGGCCTGGAGGAACTGGCGGCGCTTGCCTGCTTCCGCCCTGAGGGCATACTTGCTTCAGCGGGTGTCCGTCCCGAAGGGGTTAATGTGTATGGATGTGCTTTAAAAACAATAATTTATATGGTCTTTACAAAAAAAACGAAATTCGTTAATATTGTATTGCAGTTACTTTTATATGTGCGCCTTCCAATATTTTCACCCTAGGCCCTGGCCTATGTTGGCCTTATGTGAAATCTGGGCCTGGTTACACTAAATTTTTTTTTCTCACACGATTGTCAACTTTTTGTTATATATAAGCACATCTGCATAGAATATTAATTGTGCAAATTATAATTTTATTTTCAGAATTATTTTTTTTTATATTGATCCATTTTTATTTGTATTGTAGAGATATTCTTGCTATCTGATGGAATTATTCAATTTCATGCTAAGAAATAGAAATATTAGTGTCTACTATTTAGTTAATATCTTCTCAAATGTCGTATCAAATTATTTTGAGATGCTTTAATTACATAGTGGCTACAGAAAAACGTGTGGCGTTTCGAGCTGGAGTGCAAAAAAATGTTCGCAGTTAAATTTATCGAGATTAGAGCATGGAATTTCGCAAAAAGTAATTTCAGATTTCCATAATTAATTGCAATATGGCTCTGTACATGCCATTGGTCCTGTTATTTAGTATGAAGATTTAAAGTAATCACAATTTGAAATAAAAATATTTTTTGGCATTGTTGAAACATGTCTTTATATTTGTTGTATTTCTGGAATATTTTTTGGCCAGATCAGCTGCGTGTACTGCAGAACCTACATATTGAAGTTTGAAGCGAAAACTAGAATCCATTTTTTGCATAAATCAGTTTATGGTCAGAACAGTTCGTGGCCCAGTTATTAGATGACCCAGCCTCCCCCCCCCCGTGATTTATAGTCACAGTTGAAATATTTTCATTTTCATTGCCCAATTTACAGGGTGCTCAACTAATAATTGACACATTTTGAAAGTAAATAATTAAAGAAAGGTTTCAGATTGGAATAAGAAACACACTAACATTAACATGAACAAAAACAGTTACCTGAAAGCATTTACATGTTAGATTACATTGCTTGAAATGCCACTATATTTGATATTATATAATTTGCAATTTCGCTTCAGTACAAACTATAGCATGAAAAAATTTTCTTTAAGAAAATAAATACGCTACTGGGCAAAAGTATTGTGAGATTGGTAAAATACGAAACATTCGGTGTTAATCTGAATACAATGGTTCACAATCAGTAGTGGAGAATCATGGGACGTAATATCGTGATGGAAAACGTTTTACAGTGAAGATTTTGTTACGAGGACTTTTATGTTATATGTTTATCATAACTATATATAGTTACTTGGGTCTCCATGCCCAGAGCCAGCCCGGTTTCAGATTGGTATAAGAAACACACTAACACTAACATGAACAAAAACAGTTACCTGAAAGCATTTACATGTTAGTTTACATTGCTTGAAATGCCAATATATTTGATATTATAGCCAGGCACCCTCCTATACTTGAATATCAGTATTAAGGCATTCCTATTAAATTCACTCTTTTCTTTTCTTTACTTCGATTTAGCATATCGCACTGGTTAGTGACGAATCATGTGTTGAAACTTCGCAAACTCTGACATTCGCAATTACAAAATTCGTATTAATTTCATTTTGTTCGCTCTTACCTGTCAGTAAAAGTCTCGTAGAAAATATGTTAGACATACTTCAATCGTAAGCCACATAAAATTTATTGATGTAAACATAGAATACTAACACATAACAGACTCAGTACAAGACGAGCACAGAACAAAAACACACCAAGAAGCCATTAGTGAAAGAGTTATAGTATAATATGGTAACCTGGAAAGAGCACGCAGCGCCACCAGGCGACATTCGTGAGCTCTAGATACAACACCAAAAGTATATCTACACAACGCAAAGTTTCAAATCTTTGCCATTCCTCGTAATACTCTGTCGTAATTCAACTCTATTCCTTGTTGACTGGTGCAATCGAATTTGTTTTCTACATGGCAGTAGGATTCATTGTAACCACTGGGAAGAAGCTTAATCTTTCCACAAATCAGTGTAGGTGGTAAACGAGATTAAGACGCCACCTATGAGGAGTTGAAAATATTGGGAGGAGTTGATTTGTTTCCTGCCAGAACAATTGTCTGTATAAAGAAATGATGCTAGGGATTAACAGCTTGTGTTGTTATAAATGCCGCTCTGTGTCAATTCAAGAAGATAAGTTAACCATGTTAATGCTTCCAGATTTTTTTTTCATTTACTTACAGTACCATTTGTATTCTCTACAGACGTAGAGAATACAATTTTTACTACCAGTTTTCATATAAAAGAAATCTTTATATAAAAGATTGAGACGTTCGAGCTTGGTTGTGCATATTTTTAAAGGAGTTATTATGCGATTGGAGATGTGTTTCTTCAGTCGATTATGGACAAGGAAAGGAAAGCAGAGTGGTATGGTAGCTTTTATCACACAGAAGGGGTGGGGTATCAGTAGGTCTCACTCCCGTAGACGCTAATGGCAACTCATTTCGACAGTACGCCACCCCAGAGAAGTGACGTTGTTGTGACGCGAGCTTTTCCCTTCGCCATAACAACGATGTAAACAACATTTAATTACTTAATTAATCCCTATCGTATACTTTTCAATTTTTCTCGTACAGACTTGTGTTCCTGCTCTAGTGGAGCGATTCAAGATGTCAATCACTTGATACTTTCTTGCTCTAAATTCACTTCCGCTAGATGTTTACTCATCAGCAGTCTAAAGAAGAACAATTTAGTATGGCCTCCACCTTTCACTACTTTAGTCCAAAGCATAACTTGTTTTGCATCATTTTGTGAATTTATCGACAGTATTTTTCCCCACATTATATAGACTATGAACTTTTTATGTGTTTTGCTGGCATTTACATTTTTTTTCCCTTATAACTTTTGTTTATTAATTTTTATTCTTCAATTTTTGGAATTCATTTCTTTTCTCTCAATTATTTTTGGATCAGACCCTTTTGTCTTGTTAACTGTCCGAAATTTTTGTGCTTTACATGTTGTGTATTAGTTTATGTATTTGTGCGCTTTTATTTGATTTTTGAGTGCTTTAATATTTTTTTTCATTTTCCCCACCTTGTACTCCATTTCTCGTTTTTATTAATTTTTTTGTTGTGTATATGTGACCAGTTATATTGCATCTATATCTTTAAAATAATATTATGTTTCGTTATCTATTTCCCTTGTTTATTCACTTCATTGCTTAATACCATTCATGTGTTCGTATGGATGTGATCAATTTATTGTATATTTGTTTCTTTTTTTCTCTTCTCTCTTTTCTGTTTGGAATTTGAATTTTTTCATTTATTTTGAAGCTTCCTTCACCCCCTTTTTTTGGGGGGGGGGTCATTAACTTACTTCTGTAAGCCTTGTGTTGTACTTGTTGGTGCACAAGGAGTTTTTTCTCTAGAGATTATAAAAATAAAAAAAATCCCTATCGTATTAAAACATCTCGTTTTTTTTATCGTATTTTTAACTCACTTATGGACGAATACTAAATTTAAGAATAGCTGGTTTCTTTTGATACATTGTTAGTAATTTTGAAATAACGTTTTTCTCACTAATTCGAAGGTTTTTTTTGTAGAGTAAAAATAATTTTAAAAAATTAAGTATTCATATGTAAATAATTTAATAATTAAATTTTAAGAATTATAAATTAATTAAATGAGGATATCTAATTTAAGAAGCATAAAGTATTTTTTTAAATAAATAAATTATACTTATTTTGTTTCAAGAAAAACAGAAAATAAATGACTTCAGTGTAGAACATCAATAATTTAAAACATGTGGATATATAGCTTAAAAAATATTAATTTATTTTTCAAATAAATTATATTTATTCTTTTTCATGAAAAGTTCTTTCCAGA
This sequence comes from Araneus ventricosus, assembly GCA_013235015.1. Lineage (NCBI taxonomy): Eukaryota > Metazoa > Arthropoda > Arachnida > Araneae > Araneidae > Araneus > Araneus ventricosus. The sequence continues at coordinate 10,146 of BGPR01025204.1, read as the reverse complement.
AAATTGTTTTTTGTTGATTAAGTTAATATTATACTATCTTTTTTAGAATATATTCAAAGAATAAATTAATTTTTCATAATTTCACAATTACTCTTATCTTAAAGATATAAAAATTTAATTTTAATACAGAAAATTCATTTGTAAAGTTAATATTTAACAATTTTTGTAACCCTCAGAAAGAAATGAATAATGGTATTTAGTTTTGCACCAAGATGCTATAATAAATGTCAAAGACTCAAAATAAAGCACACTATTTTATTGAGCAAACATAATAAGTAACAAAATAAGAATAAATATAAGAAAACAGCAAAAAATTATTAAGAATGCTAAAATATTTCACCTTTTTTACTGAAATTGGTTTCAAATCTTTGTTCATCATTTTTACTTTATGTTTTATCATATAGAAATAACAGAAGAAATAAAAATAGAAATTCTCTTTGTGTTTTGTATACTATCATAAAGTTATATTTACTTGTTGTAAAACACTTGCCAATTTTGCTTAGCCTTCTCTGTTTCGTAAAATAAGTTTGAAATTAGACATAAAACATTTATGTAAATTCACAAAGTACTGAAATAAATCTTTTGCTGCCCATTTTAACATAGTTTAATCATCTTTAAATAAAAAACTGTATGATTATCTAAGATTTTATCTTAATCTACAATTAATTTTTGACATTCAATACGCATCAGATGACAAATATTTTTCGCAAAATATTCTGAAATGTAAACACATTATATTTCCGAGAAACACTATTTATGGTAACTGAATTTAATCTGTCCACATCATTTTGTACACAATTCTTCTGACAGTCTTCAAAATTAAATTCTAAAATATTCATTTTTTTTAGAAGAGGCTGAAGTCGATGAGGGTACATGCTTCATCATACTGGTAATTTTTTTCCACTTCGTCAACATTCTGCAGGCAGAAAATTCCTAAAAAACAATAATAGATTGCAATTAATATGAAAGGAAATAGGAAAAAATATTCATCAATAATGTTTAAACAATAATTTCAAAAAATAAGAAAATATTCGATTTATTTTTTAAACGATTTTAATTTCACTTAGTTCACTGCTTTAATGATAAAAATTGAAACAGATTTTTTCACACACTTTCAAAGAGTTTTAAAATTCAATCTGAAGATAATACACTACTGTAATATTTCCAGACTTAATTAAAGTTAATGCACTAATTTAAATTTTCATTTTAATGAAATATCATTACTTGTTATAGCAGCATTCAGAAAAATTGCTTGCAAGTCTATCATATTTTTAATAAGATTATATAAATTGAAGACGAAAAAGTAGAAATGAATGAAACAATTGATGGATATTTGGTATGAAGATTTAAAGGAATATTAATCTTGTATCTGTATATTCTGTTTTTGTATAGACAAGTGCTAATTTAAATACTTAGATATACCTGTATTCAAAGAGACATTTTTCAAGATATTTAATAATAAAATATATCAACAGTAATATTTGTTATTATCTCAGACTGCTACTATTTTCTTTATATATAAAGTCATTGAAATTTCATTATTTATAAGTAATGCAATCAATGAAACACATAATTTACACACCTGAAATACAAAATGTTTAAATTGATTTAAATTATGTATCTACAAGACTTGGACTACCTTTATATTAATAATATATAGTAAAGAAATTTTACTTAGTAAAATTGCATCGTAATAAAGTTCAAAAATATAAAAAGTACAAAAGGAATGAATTGTAGAGTACAGGACATTATTCCTATGATGATCAGAATATTTTGTTTCATAAATCACACAGGACGAAAGATGTGTAATTTATATATAAACTTGTATAAATATGTTATGTATTCACATATATAATTCGGTTAAATATACCTGTTCTCATCAGAAGGAATCCTGAATAATACCGGCACAGAGAGGTTTCACACTGAGAACATGTCCGTCCTCTATTCTGTATTTTATTTTCGGATAGGCAGCATTTTCAGTAGTCGTATCCATATCGCTGATCCTGAAAAAAGAAGAAAACAGTTCACACAGAAAAGAAAATATTTTGTATAATAATAAGTATGAGCAAAATAAGTATAAATACTACAGAAGGATGTAAAATAATCTTCTCTCAAGGGGACTGAGACGCAGCGACCAGCACAACACACGCGAATCGACAGGAACAATATAGCGCCGTGTTATGGTTTGTAATTCTCTCAGTGTGGGCTCCAGTAGGTAGCGCTGCGATCTTTTACCAAAATCCGGAGTGAGACCTCTGGTAATTTTTGTCTATGGTTTCTTTTAAATCGAATTCTGGTGGAATCTTAATCTTTTGCTCCTATATGTTTTTTGGGGGTGCTGATTGTGAATCTGAGGTTTCCTCACCAAAACTTTTTGTTGGAATTTTAATTACAGCCTAAAAACATGAAAGAAATGGAGTTTCCCATAGTTTTCTGCTTATAACTGAGGAACTATCAACTTTTTTATATTAACATCATACAGGGTGAATTATTATGGAATTATTAAGAATAATAGGAATCATTATATTTAAAATTTTTAACGAACATATACAGTGCCCACTAAAGTCCCTTACAAGACTTTTAACTACCGACTGATTGCAGCTATCTTCATAATATTGGTGTCTAGACATGGTAAATTGACTATGCGCTATTGGATGAAACTACTTACAGCGCCAACTGGTGTTGAACGGTGGAGTTAATTTTATTATCTCTGAAACGGTACGAGACAGAGGAAGAAAGAGAATTACAAAGCTGTAGAGCATCATTGTTTAGTATAAAAAGATATTTTCTGGTGATGAATGATAAAACACTTAAAATGCACATTTGTTTGTTTGCGGCTTCAGAAATAGTGACGTCACGAAACTTGAAAAATAAAAACATTATCACACAAAACATTATCAGTGAAGCAGTACCTGGTGGAGGAATTCGGGGAACAAATAATCGGGTATGGTGGTTTCCAAGAGTGGCCTCGACGTTCACCTGATTTGACTCCAAGGGACTTTTTCCTGTGGGGATACCTCAAACAGCAGGTGTATGCGACCCCTCGGCAAACATTGCATGACATTCAACGACACATTACGGATGCTTGTGCCAACGTGACACCCGCTATGCTACACCGCGTGCAACGTGAAATTCAAGCAAGGGCCCAGATGTGCATTGTAGCTGACAGAGAGAAGTTTGAATATCGAAAATAAAGTTATCTTGTGATAACTATTTTTTTTTTCTTTCTGAGAATTTTTGTCACGTGTTAGTGTAGGAAATCGGGAACAAACGAATTCGTGTTTTAAGCGTTCTGTTCTAAGCATTTACGTCCACAAGGTGTGTTTTTGTACTAAATCGATGATGCTTTACAACTTTGCAATTCGCTTTTTCCCTCTATCTCGCACCGTTTTATAGATAATAACGCTAACTCCATCGTTTACCACAAGGTGGCGCTGTAAGGGGATACATCCAGTAGGGTATAGTCACTTTACCACACCTAGAAACCACTTTTATGGAGATAGCTGCAACCATTCGGTAGTTAAAGAGTTGTAAGGGACTTTATTGGGCACTTGTCTATCAAAATAATCAGCACAAAATTTCCTGCAATTTATGTCTCTACTATTTTTTCGTTACGCTTACCGTTCAAGCGCTATAACTGGTTGAAGTTTGGCGAAAGTTTGACTTACCTGCTAGCGCGGTTTGAACAGTAACAAATATTCCTATTTGTATGCATTAAAATTTACTGTCTTACAATTAATTCACTTTACTTTTTTAATACATTTTTTCTATCGTAATTGTTCCTTGTGCAAATAAATTTTTCATCTGTTATATTAGACATAAAGCAATTTAGTCCCGAGCAACGCCGGTCATATGTACTAGTTGTGAATAAAATTCCTTCATTAATTCTAAAAAGCCTAGAGCCACTTTCACAATAAATGTTATTTACGAATAACTAAAAGTACTTAGTGTAGTTTTTAATTAAATTTTATTTATTTCTATGAATTAATTTAAATAACTTGGTATATTGTAACCAAGAAAAAAATGACATTAAAAAAAATAACATTCTAAACTTTACCAGTCATAATAACTTAATAATAATAATAATACAACAATGCAATTATGAATATGATCTAGTAATTACATACAATATCCAGTCTCTTCACTTTAACTTGCTCTCTTTGAAGCTTATGGTCCAATATCTTTTGGGAGATCATCTGTCTTCCTATATATGCAAAGATAAAGACACCTCAACTAAATGATCGGGCAGTGTTGGTTCATCCTCATCGCTATTAATTACTTGAATCTTCCTGTTATTGCAGTTGTCTCAACAATGATTACACAACACTGAACAAAACAGTCTGGCCTTCCTACAGCTGCAATTTCCTCTGTATCCCTTCTTGCAATTGCAGGATCTTGCGCAGGATAAGGTCAGGTGCAGGGGGCTTCAGAGTTTTGAAAGGTTGGAGCTTATTGATCGTTCTTTCCCAACTCTAGTCTTCAGGTATCTTTTTATTGCCAAGCCTGTGTTGAATCTGATGGTAAACTCTTACGGAATGTTGGTGGGCATCTGCTCCGGTTGGAGGAAGTGTAGCCATGTTGCTACTCTTGTTAAATGAAGATTTAATGTAACATTTGTAGCGAACATTATTCAAGGATGTTGTATACGAGGCAGATATTGGGTAGCCACAAAATGCCACAAGAAAGCGGTTCCCTGCATCCACAACAGCTTCAGGGGTTATATCTGGGTTCTTAAAAATTTCAGTTATGTACTCTGAAGATATCAGGATTGTTTTTCAAAGTCTGCACAAACTTCATTTCCATATAGTTAAAAAGAACTGATGTGGTGTCACAAACGCTCATGGCGTGAATGAATAAAATATTATCTGCGAATGTTTTTTCTACAGCAGTGTGAGGAGAAAGTATATTTTCAGCGATTTTCCATTTAACTGATTTTAGAAAATATACGTTGTCAAAGGTGCAAATGCCTATTAAAATGACGAAAAGGTCGATATGTTTAATTATGACAACCACAGACGGATATGTTGTGACCAAGGCTAGAGCTGACTTCACAATTAAACAATCAGCATCTTCGTCTGCTTTCTTTCATGCCATGTTTAATGAAGAGAATTTGTTCATCAGGATGGAGATGAATCGATCCTTGTTTTTCCGTATTAGCCAGAAATTTTTCTTAGAAACTGTTGGTATCATCGTTTCATCAAACATTTCTTCGCTTGACGTATGTTTCCGTGTTCTTCTGGTCCGTTCTGCACATTTAGTGCCTCCTATTGCTTTATTTTCAGTATAGCTATAAAAAATGACTGGAGTTGTTGATTTGTACTTTGCACGAACATATGTTATATAAATATTACAAATTGATGAAAAAGTTCAACCTCAGATGACTCTATGCATTAAGCAGCCTCAATTAATAATATACACACTTCTTTCAGCATTAAAATACTGTGAACATGGCAAGAAAGCTTCGTATAAAGAGGATTTCGTGCTTTTCGCATTCCATCTTCATCAAACACAGGTAATGGAAAGGGACATTCTTCATATTTTAAGAAGTCCTCTAGTTCTTCATCCGATTGCTTTGTAATGCTAATTCGCTGGAAAAGCATTGTAAGGTTGGTAGATACACTTTCATTATGCACCTTGATGGCATTACTCATTAGAGATAGAGGTTGCACTCTATCATTTCTTCTGAATTTCAAAGTATAAAAATTACTTCCTTCAATTATTTTGATACCAAGAATACCTTCCTCCCTGGCCATGTGACTATTGAATCTTGAGTCTCTAACAACTGCAGTGCTTATTGAAATCGAGTCAGAATTTTCTGGGAAAGGATTCTAGTGCTTGATCCACTTCACCATGTTCCTTCAATCATTATTATGTCTCTGAACTCTTGAGTCACTGATTTTAAAATGTTGATCAGATCTGGCCAAATCAACACCACAGAATTTTTCAACTTCATCACAAATTCGTAGGAGCGCTGTCATTCCCTGCGTCCACCTAGACTGTACACTATCACTGATACCACGGTCATGAGTGAGGCCCAAATGTTTTCATGTTTTTCATTAATGACTGTTCAATAGTCATATCTCTCCATGCACCGAATAGTAAAGTCTCCGCCGAATAGTAAAGTTACATTGAGATGTAAACTTTTCAGACTCTTCTGCTCCCATTGTAGTCTCCAATTTCTGCATATCTTGAAAATATAAACACTTGACAAATGAAAAATGGCCGCTAGCATGTAAATTAGGTAGCGTTTTGGTTATTGTTTGAAGGTGAAGCTTCCAATTTCCCATTCTCTCCTATTCAATAAAATGTTTTGCAAGAGTAACCATTTCAAAATATAAAATCCAAAGTTCGCCTGTAGGGTTTTGGTTATTTAATGTGTCGAGTTTGGCCACGAATATATCCATGAGTTCTGTAGCAGTTTCTTCTTCGTTTGCAAGAACTTCAGCTCTATCAGCGTTCCCTAGAATCTCCACCACTCCGGCTCTAAGTTCAAGAGGCAAATAAATCATGTGAAAGATAACTGTCGCTGTAGCGGTTTGCACCGAAATAGGGGCTCTTACTGCTCTTGAATAAGCGTTTCCTGACATGATCTCATCAATGGAATTCAACGCATATACAATGTTTTAAGCCACTCCCTGCCATGATGTATCCAATACCGTGAAAGGACATTAAGAGATGGAATCCTCCTAACCTTGCAACAACATTTTTCAGAATTTGGTCTTGGCTACATTAAAGAATCTCTTTCGCTTTGAGATATAACGGTTGATCGAAGGTAGCGAAGCTGGTTTTCTCTTGTAACATTTTATATTTCTCTGCGGAACTCAATAGAACAGTGTCATAGTCATTGCGAGGATCTTTAACAAAAGGGAGGTAAACAATTGCTGTTGGTTCGACACACAAATATTTTGTAGCTTGCTCCATGAATCCACTCCAACCTGGAATCGATGATGGATTGACCATTTACCGTAGAGCCACAGCAAGTCTGATATTGATGGACGAGTGATGATTTCTGAAGGTGGGAACATTACACACAAGGTTCAGATCACAGATGTATATATTATATAATTATAATCATTTTAAGGTCACAGATCATTATAAATGCAGTGCCGAAGTCACTCTTCTTATTAAAATGTTTCATGCTCACAATTAAGTTTCCCACAGTTAGGGCTGACTGTACTTTGGTGTTTCGAGCTTCATTTTGATCTGAAAAAATTGCTGCTTTTGGACAAACGCAATAAATTCCCCCTTGCATGGAAGGTCTTATATCCGTCGAGAGTTTGTGTATTATAGTCTGCATTGTCATACACAAATTGAGAAAATGATTTGTCACTGATCTCTAATGGAGATCTCATAATTGATGAAACCTCAAAACTTCTGTATAGGAAGAACAAAATCCAAGTGACGACAAAACATCAATCAATTTTCTAGATCCATACTTTTTATAAAGAAATGCCGCCAATCCAACCTGCATACTTGACATGAAAGTCTTTGGCCTCGCAGCAGAGATGATACATTGTGCGATTGCTGTACACATTTTCCACCATTTTTCCATACCCCCTCGTTTTCTGTTTAAAATGATTGTCTCAGTCATGTTTTTTGGCTGTAACTAAAATTCTAACAAAAAAGTTTTGGTGCGAAACCTCAGATTCGTAATCAGCACACCGAAAAACATATAGGAGCACAAAATTACGACTCCACCAGAATTTGTTTGAAACCAACGTTTTTTAGCTCCTCATGAGTGGACTATTGTTCTATGTGATTAAAGTAGCTCTATGTGACTTTGACCTATGCTCTATGACCTTTCTTTATTAAATGAAACTGAAATCAACTCAACTCAATTAAATCGATGGAAAAGACAGCTCAATTAAATCAACAATTGTTAATAATAATTAATTAAGGACAGTTAATTTATCGATTACTCAACTGTGACTTTCTGTGACTAAAGTAGCTGTATGTAACCTATGTGACTTTGACCTATGATCTATGCTCTTTTAAGCCTTTCTCTGTTAAATGAATTAATCTGAATGAATTAATTAACTTGAAATAAATTATTAATCTGTTGATATCTAGTTAATATACCGCTCAGAATACCGCGTGTGCGCGCATCGATCACTCAATTGGATACATCACGGATATCACGTGGCCACTCTTCAGACGTGAACAAGTGTACGATCAAGATATCCCATCAGTAAAAATAGACTTATGACATAAATTAGAGACTAGAAAATAATAAATAGAAAAAAACCGCCTTTACCAATGCATTAAAAATAAAATAATAATTTTTTCTCAAAAATCTGGAGGTCAAATCAAAAATCGCAAAAGCGTGAGGCGCTGAAAACACTAGGAGAAAAATATGAAACCACAATGATTATCATAAGAAACGAAATGTTATGAAACATTCATCATATAAAATATATTACAGTGAAACCTCTTCGAACGGCCACCTCTACATAGCGGCCACCCCTCTTAACGGCCAATTTTTCGTGGCACGGATTTTTCGGCCCATAGACCTAATGTTAAAATAACCCCTAGCAACGGCCACCCGCGCCCAACGGATTCGCCCATCCCATTTAACAAAAGCATCGCGGTTAGGGATTTTCTTTTTAAACTGAAAAACGAACCTGAATAAAATGTTTTTTTTTTCTGAGAAGGGTAAAAACTTAAAACAGTCACAAGTTGTATCCTTTTTTTTTCAAAAAATGTAAAAAATTATTAAATAAAATACTATTTTCTCTTTAGATAAGTCTCAAATTTCATTTTAAATAAGAAATATGTGTCAGACTTGTTTATATTATCAGTTATAATTAAGAAGAATTAACAAAGATATTAACTATAAATTAATTAGTCAAAAATTTATTAAAACTCTTTGCAATATATAGAATGGCGCATATGCAGCTATTTCTAATATAATACAGAAACAAATAGAAATATAAATTAAAAGGTAAAAAAAGAAAAAAGATACAGAAGAGATTTAGACAAAATGCGATAACAATACACCTTTTTGCGTGCTCAACGCAACAGCATCAAGTAAGATGTTTATATTATGTATTATAGCAATTATCTTGTAATTGTAACGAACACCCTTCAAAGCGGCCAGTTTTTCTCGGAACGGAGGGGTGGCCGCTCAGAGAGGTTTCACTATATAAATGTGATTGCAATTTTAATTTACTTACAGCTTTTCTACATGCGCCTCACGCTTTTCCGATTTTTGGTTTGACCTCCAGATTGTTGAGAAATTCTTTTTCTGTTTTTTAATGCGTTGGTAAATGAGTTTTTTAAGAAGTTTTTTAAATATTTATTTAAACTTACATTCGTCATATTAAATATTTTGAACGATACATTTTTTTCGTCTTCTACAGACCCTACAGTTTCTTACCCTTGTACTTCTATGCATTTGAGGACCTCGGTGACCTGGTGGTAAAGTCTCGACCTCGAAGCTGGAGGGTTCCAGGTTCGAAACCTGATTCCACCGAATAACTGCCGTGTAAGCGGGCCTGGTGCTCGTTAAATCCGTCACGACTAAACCTCCACCCGCTGGTGTGGTGGGGAAGCTTGAAGAGGGGAGCGCAGGCTCAGGCGTCATCCTCGTCATCTGACCTAATGCCCCGAATTCTGCTCACTTGTATCACCAAGGTATTATCAAATGTCTGTTTCACCACTATTTCCCTCCATCCTGGAAGATTGCTCATGTTTCCAAAGACTGGACAAAACAAAAAACTACCAGGAAATTATAGACCAATCAGCCTCCTGAGTAATCTTGGAAAGATCAATGAAATTGTCATTCTAGCCAGACTGAAAGAACACTGTTCTGATCTACAAATCATTCTTGATGAGCAATGTGGCTTCCGCCCCAACCACGGCCGTGTACATCAGCTTTTTCGTGTTACCAACTTAATCACTCAGGGATTCAACAACAAATTTTAAACTGGTGGAGTTTTCCTCGATGTGCGCAAGGCACTTGACAGAATGTGACATAATGAAATAATTTACAAACTGGTTGCAAACAAATTACCTCATTATCTGATTGACATCATAATTCTTTTCCTGTGCAATAGAACATTTAAAGTTAAATTAAATAGTACCCTTTCTGAAACAGCCCATATTAAAGCAGGCACGCCACAAGGAAGTATTCTAAGCCCCACCCCC
>BGPR01025203.1:0-15249 GCA_013235015.1 Araneus ventricosus | reverse complement strand
AGCTAAACCAGAACTCTTGATTTTATTTAAAATCACTACAACTGTTTGTTCTTAATTTCCCTTTTTTAAAAAAATAATAAAAATTTGACAACATTGCTTTCTGGCTTGAAAATTTTACAACTTTTCTAGTCATTCCACGGGTACTTGTAGTGTTGACGTGGCAAAAACATTTTTTTGGTTAGTCATTTCATTGTATTTTTTTTAATTATAGAAAGTACTGTAGCGTTCTTTATGATTCTTATTGTCAGGTGAATAAAGTCTGTGAAGTTCAAGTGTTTTGGTTTACATAAGCCATGAGGTTGGACATTCATCATGACGATACAAAATTTTTATGACCTCAGCCCCCTCCCCCGACCCGAATTTGCCACTGATCGGCATTTCACTAAAATAATTGCATTAAGAAAACATACTGCTATATCTATGTATTCATTCTTCATGTTTTTTTTTTATAGAACACAATTTAAATTAAAATTTCAAAAACTAATCAAACTAATGCTACCATAATTTTTGCCTATCAAATAATATCTATATATTAATGATTTTTGCCCTTTCAAGGGAAATTTTACTCCTATGTTATATTTTACTTAATTATAAATATTTTTAGGGTTTTTTTAATGAGGCCATTACATAATTCATATTTTTGAGTAAATAGGTCGTTAATTTGGTGATCTGAATAGCAAACTTTATAAACATAAAGGATAATTGAACATTATAGTGAAAGAGACATGCATTAGGGAAGTTTTGGATTGTATGTGTGACTACTTTTCAGTAATAAGGTCTCATATAAACACCAAAAGAATACAATTTCAAGAATTCCAAAATAATAAAAATTCTCCTGAATCAGGAGTCTTATAGTTGGATTTTGCAATGAACTATAGTTGCTCACCCAGTGGCAGAATCACTGCGACGCTGCATCGTACGTCGCAGATTTTGGACAGTGTCTGCAGACTATTTTGTAAAAAAGTTATGTGCTCATAAAATAAATCGAATCATTAAAAATATCAAAGTTATTAATCACGCGTCACAGAATTTGCAGCAGAAATTAATGATAAATGTGCTAATAAGTTTCAAGGTTTCTGTTTCATAAAAAAAAGCAATTATTTATCGCATTTTAAATTAAAAACATACAAGAAAGACATTTTTTGACATACTTAATTTTTTTTTACAATAAACAAGAGGCATAAATTTTTAAATAGCATCTAACATATTGAAGAATATTTCATTTATATGAGCTAGTGATGTATTGTTTTGAAAAAAATCACCAAAACAGAAAGACACCAAGTGCTGCGTCCAAAACGGAAAAGTACCCAAATATAATTTTTTACATAGGTATTTGTGTACTATGCTTAATTTTACTTCTGAAACAACTTCATTATTGTTTATCATCTTCCCAAAGAAAAGATTAATCTTCATATGCTTTTGTTTATTAATTTATACAATTATATTATACAAATAATATAGATGTTATAATGTTTTTAATTTATATTTGTCGCATTTTAATAGATGTAAGTTGATATAAGTATTTTAAAAAAAGAAAGCAAAATATTTATAGTCGCACACTTATTCTGCAGACTATTTTTAAGAGACCCAACCTCCGTTGCAGACTGTTGAAAAGTATTCTGCCACTGGGGTTGCTCATACCAGGATGAAGTCCAGAATGCACTTTTGACACAAAAAAGCATAACCCTATTTACAGCTGCAGTATTTGTACATGGAAAATGCAACACAGTAAACTCTCGATTATCCGGCATTCAAGTATCCGGAAAGCTCAACTAACCGGAAAAATTAGAAAATGAGTTTTTCTAAAAATTTAGTATGCGCATGCCGTTCCATTCACATGAACAATTTATTTCTGGAATGAAACGTTCGTTCGGAACGGAAGGGCATTGAAGGAAAAAAAACAATATACAGTACTGTGATTTACACAGACTTGTTTTACAGGGGAGGGGAAGTTCAAAAGCAAAAGTGAGAACCAAAAAAATAATAATAATAAATAAAAATAAAAGGTTCTCGCCTTTCGCCGAAAAACTAGACATAAAAACGAAACCGACAAAAAAAAAAAAAAAAAAAAGCAAAGGGACAGAATCGGTAAGAAAAAAAGCTCATGGGGGCTGTTACTCCAGATTGGTAAGTCTCTTTCTTTTCCTTTATTCATTTACTCTCCAAATACCCGCAGACGTTGATTCCGATTATGTAATATCAAGTGCAGGAGAATTGGAGGCGCTCGTATTGCGCAATAACCCTTGCGATCTTCTAAAAGATAATTAGTTTTGATATTCAATCTGGGATTCATTTATGATCACTTAAAAGAGTTTTATTATGCTTGATGAGAAGAATATTTTTCAGTTTCATCGGCTATTTTTATATGTTTATATTTTTACAATCTATATATTTATGGTAAAAATTCGGCTCCAGATCATACTCTTAAAATTTTTATCATCAATGTTAAATTAAAATCTTCATAATATGTTTTGTAAATATAATGTTATAGAAGATACAGAAGTATTCTTAAAAATTATATTTAATGCACAGTTCAAAATGACAAAAACAAATTATTTGGCCGAAAAAATCTTTAAAAAAAAAAAAAAAAGCTACAATCTATCCCCCCCCCCCCCCCATTTTCCCCGTCACACTCAACTATCCGGACTTTTCAGGTATCCGGAAATCGGAGTTTCACGAGCATGCCGGTTAGTTAAGCTTTTACTGTACTTACTTAATATTTTCTGACATTTCTGAGAAGGAAAAAAATACTATAAGAGCTTTCATTGAAAAAGTTTATGAAGAAACTCGGCCAAATGCCAGGGAAAACAATTTTTCTGAAGAGGTGTTATGGACAGATGGCTCTTCAACCGAGTTTAAAAATAGATATATGACCTTGCTGCTACAAGACCTTAGCATTAAATTCAAAAAAACTTTCCACTTGAAATATTTTGCAACGGCCCACAGAAAAGGTGTGATGGATGGAACTGATGGTAAGGCAAAATGCTTGGTACAAAATGCTGTCGTGTCAAAAAAATCAAACGCCCCAATTATACAGTCAGCAGATTTTGCAAATGTTGTTAAAAAGGCTATGCCATCTACAACAGTTATGTTATTTTTAAATAAAGTTATAAATAGAGATAACAGTGTGTGGGTTAAAGCATAAGCAATACCGGGCATTTAAAAAATGCATGGAATTAAATGTTCATCTTCTTCTGGTTTAGAATTTTTTACAAATGCTATAATTACACCAATAAAACAAAATGTTGATAAAATGCCAGTTAACACCATAAATATTTCTACAGGAAATTGGGTTGTGGTGAAGTACGATGAAAGTTTATATACTGGAGAAGTTACACAAGTTTTAGGTAATGATATTTAAGTTTATGCCAAGGAAAAATCTGGAAAATTTTGAAAATGGCCTAAACGAGAAGATAAAGTGTTCTAGAACATGAGCGAAGCCAGTAAAGTAATTCAGCCACCTACAGTTATAAATGCTCGTGTAATTTTTGACTTTCAAAAATTTGTGAAAAATCTGTTATGCACGGGACATGAAAACAAGTGCTAATATTTCATTTAATATTAAACTTGCAGAAAATTTCTTTACAGTATAAATTGGTACTAAAAAAAAGCAAAGTAAATTTATAACAGTTTCTGTTTTGTCATAAAAATAAATGTGAAAAATAAAAAAGACCATGTTTTTGTTATTCACGGGACATCCAATTTTTTTCAAATAAATTGTCCTTTTTTGAAAAATTTTATTTTTCTCTCTCGTTACTGAATAAGAACATTATGTAGATATATTTTAAAAAAAAGAAATTGAAATGCAACAATATTTTTCCAATTAAGGAAAAACATGTAAATATGTTGATACTTGTTGTTGTTGTACTTAAAAATTATAATGCTGACTTTCAAGAATTGATTCCCTATTAAAAAATTTAGTTAAAACAAATATTTTATCTCATTTCCTAAGGTTTAACTTATATACTTTAATATTGCATAAATAAAAAACATATACAAGTAAAAAATAAATTGGGGTTTAGAGTGTTTAGAGCAGATAATGGTCCTCTTAAGCCAGTCTGGGTTACAAAGCTTCCTCGATTAAGTACAGGAAATCTGGTCACTTAAATAAAACTACTTAATTCAGAATAAACAAACAGTGAAAAATATCCAAAAATTAACACTTACCATTAATGTTTCTTTTCTTGTGCGGGCATCTCGCTTAGAAGAACTGCAAGACATCTTTTCTAAACTTTGACTACTTTTTCCCTTATTATAGTCACAAATTGAGTCTCTGTGTCTCACACCATTGGAATTCCTCTTATTTACAGAAACTGACTGAGTACCCCCCTTATTCACACAATTTTGCACTGAATTTCTGACTGAAAGTGGTTTAAAATTTTCCGTGCAAGTTTGCTGAACATTGCAGACATACCCTGGCGTTATATCACTAGTTTGTGTCTGCAAAGGGTAGCAAACCTTGTTGCAAGACAGATCTTTGTTGAAAGTTTCTGAAGGAGTCGCACCGACATTTTCACTGTTATTTACACACACTCCTCCTTCAGTATTTTTTCCCACACTTCTCTCTACATTATCAGTACTGGAATTTCCCGTTGTACCTCTTCTGGGCACCGCATTTTTAACACCAACTGGAGAATTAATGCCATCTGACATGGAGAGACTACTTACATTAGAAAACGCAGAGTTCCTAATTTCATTATTTACCCTTCCATTATCCAATTGATGGCGTATATGATTTATTATATCCAGATAATTAACATCTGACACTGTGTGGTTTTGATTGGAGAGGTCAGATGCTGCGACACTAGTTCTTTCAAGGGCGTTCCGATTAATCACCCTTTCAAATTCATCAAGATTTACATCATGATCATCAAAAGCCATCTCTTTGATGCTTTGATCAGACATATCAATGTCCACAGGGTTTGAAATTGTATCACTTGCACTAATTTTTTCAGCAGAATTTCGATTCATCACCTTGGAAAAATCAATAGGCACTGCATTACTATCCATACAAGCCATTTCTTTGATGCTTTGATCAGATAGACCAACATTCATTACAGGGTTAGAAATTGCATTACTTGCACCAATTCTTTTAGAAGAATTTTGCGTAATCACTTTAGAAAAATCAAGAGGCATTGCATTATTACCCGCACATGTTACCTCTCTAATGCTTCGAGTGAACAAATCATTGTTCATTACAGGATTAAAAACTGTATTACTTGTACTTACTCTTTCAGTAGGATTTTGATTTACTACCTTAGATAAATCAACAGTGATTATACTATTTTCTGTACGAGCCATCTCTTTTGTATTTCGATCTGATATACAAGTGCTTATTACAGGGTTAGAAACTGCATTTCTTACACCGATTCTTTCGGCAGGACTTCGACTAATCATCTCGGAATAGCTAGCACATGCCACAGGAATACTGTCAGAACAAGCTATTTCTTTGTTATTTTGATTAGAGATGGCAACATCTACTACTGGGCTGGATACACAGGGCAAAGCAGGGCTGTTTGCACAAGAAATTTCAGACTGAATCGCATTTCGAGCTTCCATATTACTGATGGGAGAATGACCACTATTCTTCAAATCATTTAGTTCAATATCACTTGTACAGCTCTGTTCCAAGTTAGTGACAGAGATATTATGCTCTTCACGTTGTAGTATGGACTTGGAAATGGCATCTTCAAAATGATCTTTGTCAGTTTTCATTTCATTATCACTATTACTATTTATCATATTCAAAGCATTACTTATAAGTTTATCATTTTCATCATCCGAACTTTCACTTGAAAACATCTGTTCAGCTAATTTGTTTGGAATAGGATTGGAACAAGATGGGCTCATATTCATATTTGGTTTGTCAATATAAAATGGACTGGCATTTGATTTCACGTCAAAATTTTTATTCATCTTTATTTTATCATTGATAAGCGACTCATTAATGTCAAGATTGGATGGTGATAAAGACTTGGGATATTTGGCATCTGTCTTACACATAGGAGAGAAAACTTCCAATGAATTAACAGCTTCTTCCACTTTTACAGGCGTTTCTTTCAAGTCAATTGAGCTATTTATTAGAACAGAGGTATTGGTATTTGGCTGAGTTTTTAAATCTGTTGAAATGCCAGATACAAATGAAGGTGAATTCATTTCAGGAGAAAATTCCCCTTCTTGTTCTGGACACTCATTTTCATCGGCTTTTAATTTGCAATCATCAAAATCAAAAATATTATCATCAAACATCATATCATCCATGTCGGGAAGATTATCTATACTTTCCATCCAACAATTTTCAAAATTCTTTATACATAACTGAGCTAACGTAGCTGTATTTGTTTTATCTAGCAATGGATCCACAACACACGATTCTAAAAGCAACTCACTGGTCATTTCAGGTAAACATAAATCTTTACAATCGATAATATCAACATCAGGCGGAGAGTCGGGCTTTATTCCCACAACATCTATTTCAGACTTGACACTATTATCATTACCTAGTGGTGAAGGTTCCATGTGAGCAGCTGGCGATTCCCGTTTGATTTCCTCATTTTGATTAACATGCAGATTTAGAGGTGAAGGAGATTCATCTTTTTTCACATGCAGATTCAGAGGCAATACTACTTCTTCCGGTTGCTTGTCAAGTAAATTTAAGGGTGCAGGAGATTCAGACTTTTTAATATGTAGATTAAGAGGAATCGGAAGATCTGTCATTAAATTGGTATTTATATTATGCATCATGTCACCATTAAACAAGACTAGGTTGGAAGCTTGTTCAGGATTTTGATGCTTTTGGATGAATTCTTGAGGTGAAGGCAACATCTTTAAAATATTGTTGACAGATTCGTAATTTTTTTCATTGGAAACAAACTTCTGATGATTAGCACTTTTTATATGAGTTTTCAAATCATTAAAATGTGTCCTGCAACATTCGCAATAATTGTTTTCCTCCTTGGGTTTCAGTTTTGGAAGTTTTTTATCTTTCACAGGTGGTTTAGAATCTTGAGCACGGTACTGTAGTCGGTTATTTAGGTCCATATGATTAGGATGAAGCTGCCGTGGTACAGTGGGTTTATCTAAAATCACATTGCAATTTTCTGCTTTTATCAAAACATTGGCATTCCTCAATGGCATAAGGCGCTCAGGATCACTGCTAAACATTTTATAACATGGTCGAAACTTTTTAGTATAGCACTCAAACTTTATGAAGCATCCAGTGAGACTGGAAATGTTTTGGTTCTTCTTAGTACTGTGATTTATAGTTGAAATAGACTTCACAAATGGTTCAATTGAAGACAAAAAACTACCCAGTTCTAGGATTGGAATTGCCCATTGTCTGGCAAACAGAAGGATATTATCATAGGATGAAGTATTTGTGGTTGTTAAAAATTTATAACCTCTTGAAGTTGAGGGTAAATTATATAAAACACTTGGATGGCAGTAATTTGATCCAACTATAGCATTTGGAGTATACGATGTTCTGAAAGTTAAATCATTACAAAACTGCTGGGCAGCAACAGTATAAGTGCTTTCAACGAGAATAGTTGTGATCTGCTTGCTTAAAAATGTTTCTATTCTACCGCCGAGCACAGGAATCTTCTCTGAAGCAATCTGAAGAGTGTGTGGACTTGACCAGACGAAAAAGACTTGTCCCTTCAAACATAATTCAGGCGGCAATTTACGTTTATAGGATGGACACATATTCATTGGACCGGACGCTTTTCAGCACCGTCATTTGATATCAGAATATCAAAACAAAGCTACAGCAGAGGATACGACCTACGTAAATGATCTTCATTGTTAAAAATGTAAAAAAAAGCACAACAAATTTATTTATACTAATTTTATGCAAAACATAACTTTTGGTCAAGCTACCCGCTATAGGTAAATATATCTAATTCTCGTGATAAGACGTTGCCAATTTCAAAGGTGTTTGACAAATTTTGTTCTTAACTTTGACACAAAGAAAACTATCAGAAAAATGTAGTTAAAAGGATAGACATATATAAAATGCATCCAATAGCCTATTTAAACTATAAAAAATCAATTCAGAATAACAGAATACGAGTGTAATGCATTTTGATTCAGGGGAAATCAATTTTTCCTTATTTTGTTTTGGACTCTTTTTTTTTTTTTATTTATCTTGTGACTCAAATGAGATACATTTTGCACGTTTTAAAATCATAAGAATATCATTGACGTGCTCTTTCGAAGTGCTGTGATAAATAGTTATGATAAATGGAATGAAATTAGTTTTGCGCATCATCTTTTGAATCAACGTCACTTTAGAGCTGCATTGCAAAGTGAAAAAGGAAAAAAAATGATATTTGCTAGAAAACCTTGAAAATATTTTAGAAAAATATATTTATACTTTAATTATTAAGAAATTAAATTGCAGATCACAGTGTTACCGAATCCTCACACCAATCGCCATAGGACTGTAATATCCAAGCGACCACGAAAAAGAACTACTTGCTGATCGAATGGCAACGTTTTGTCCTTTTAATAGTTGCGGTTTTCTGTTCTGCTATTCCGAAACTGAAATATAGGTACCGAAAACAATTTTAGTAACAACGGAACTGTTTTGCTAATTTCTGAAAAAACATGGCTGATAACGAGCAAAAGGCAATGCAGTTAGTTGCCGATGCAGAAAAGAAGCTTAAATCTGCTCAAGGCTTTTTAGGTGGTCTATTTAGGTAGGTTTCGTTAGTTTCTGTATTTGTTTACATCTTGTATTTCTTGAAATGGATTTTGTGGGGAAAAAAAAAAAAAAAACCCGCCTTGTCATGATTATAATACCTAATTTTTGAACGTACATTACTTAATATGTCCTGAAGGAAATCAGCTTAGTTCTAAGAGTGATTCATCTTAAAATTTTCTAAGAATATTCATCTTAATATTTTTAAAAATATTACTTCATTGCTGTTTCTGTTGCTAGATCATCATCCAAAACTGAAGAAGCATGTGAAATGTATACCAAAGCAGCTAATATGTTCAAGATGGCAAAGAAATGGAGCGGTAAGTTCTTTATTTTGAAGACCTTTTTTTTTTCCTTCTTTCTTGCAAAAGAGTGTCCCGCATTGATCGCTTTCATATTTGTAATATTATCGTGTAAAATTTTAAAAGGTGGCTGAGATCTGTTATTTTCTATGAAAAAGCTACAGTTAGATTATTAAGAACTTGTAAAAATTCTTTATTACGTTTCTGAATTTCCTACACTTTTTAAGGAGCACATTGCGAATCCAGAGGGGTACTATGAGGCTGCAGCCTCCTCCAGAGCTAAACCAAAATTCTTGATTTTTTTTCAAATTACTGCACCTGTTTGTTCTTAATCTCTTTAAAAAAAATAAATAAATAAAACATGCCGACATTCCTTTTTGCCTTGATGGACTCAGAAAATATTAACGCTTTTGTAGTCATTCCACTAGTACGT
The DNA here is from genome assembly GCA_013235015.1 of Araneus ventricosus. Taxonomy (NCBI): domain Eukaryota; kingdom Metazoa; phylum Arthropoda; class Arachnida; order Araneae; family Araneidae; genus Araneus; species Araneus ventricosus. The sequence continues at coordinate 5,813 of BGPR01025203.1, read as the reverse complement.
GTAGCACTGATGCAATTGAAAACATTTTTTGGCTGGTTATTTTATTACCTCAGCCCCTCCCAGATCAAAATCGTGGATTCACCACTGAATGAGCATATGTAAACATGCTCATTATAAATTGTCTGAAATTCAGAAGGCAATTTTGATTGAATAGTTCAAACTTATGGTTCTAACTGCTTGCCTGAATTCTATTTCCAAAATATAATATTTGCATATGGTGAAATTAAAATGCAGAGTCGACTGAAAAGGAAACTTCAAGTTGTATTTAAGGCTTATTGAATTTATGGTGTCTCCAAAACATGTGAATTGTCGTCAATTTCTCATTAAAATTAGCTGTCAAATACATGACATATTGGAATAGTTAGTTTTCTCGTAGGATGCATTTTCGTTTATTATCTAATCAGGTTAATGAATAAACATATGGCACAATGAATTGTTAAAAAAGTTTAATTCTTTGTTGTTGTTTAGGATAGTCTTATACCAAAATATTCTATGATATTATTTTCGTTTCTTCTAAAATAAATAAAAATGAATTCATACATTAATGAAATTATTCCTTGGTGTGAAACTTAGAAATTGTTCTAATTTAAATTGTGGTGAACCTTGGTGTTTTCATTTTCAAGTGTAAAATGTTTATCCAATCAACACTGATGCTTATTTGGTAAAAATTGTCATTACTTGTTTTACATTATGTTGCAATGTGAAGAAAGTCAAGTTGTTAAATTTTTTCTTGTATGTGTGTGAGTGCCTGAAAACTGTTAATGCATAATTTATTGGTTATAAAATTTTCTCATGTTTCAAGAAGTTTTAAATTTTTGTGACAAATAATATTCTAAGTTGGAAACTTTAATCAGTCTATAGTTCTGGATAAAATAAGAATCAACTGGATCTTAAAATAAAGGTGAAGATATTAATGTCATTCTGGGCCCTCTCTTATCCAATGGGCTATCTGGGCTGTAGTCCTGGAGTGCCATTGATCCAAAGGTGCCTAAACATTTGCTTAACTGTTTTTATTTTAATTTTGAATCAAAAAAAAATAATTATAACCTTAATTATGAAAAGGTTTGATTTGCCAGATCGTAAGGCATTAATCAGAAGAATATGTGACTTTTTCTTTCTTCTTTTCTTTCCTGGGTTATTTTAGTAGGTAGGTATTTTCTTTTGGGCCATTGGTGCTGAATTCTTAGTTAAGATTCTGATGGGGCGTCAAATATCTATAGACCAGGGCGCTCAGATTTCTTAAGATGGCCTTGATGTTGTTTCGAAAATAAAAAATTTCAACTTTTATTTATTGATGTAAAAAGAGAGTGAAGAATATGCTAATAAAAGTTGGCTGTAGATGAAAGTGAATTCAAAGCATTCAAAATTATATTTTAAAGAAGAATGTTTTTATGATTTCTTACAGTTATTTTTTTCCAAATATTGTTTTAAGATGTCATATATTCTGATTGATTATTGTTTGTCCTTCTGTTTTATTGTTTTGTTTATTATTGATTTTTCATTTTCAAGTGAAGCAATAGCTTTTAAAATTCTTTAATATATATATATTTTATAATACTGAATATTTCTACAAATAAGCCAACTGTGAAATACTATATTCAAGTATCAGTGTAAAAATTCTGTACAACCAAAATGAATGAATTAAATATTTATTTACATTCACTGCCATTTTTTGAAACATCAAATTAGGACAAGAACCTCAGAAGAGATGTCATTTTCTAACACATCAGATCATGGAACAAAGATCAATAAGTTTTTCTGAATGAGAAGTTCTACTCTGAAATATTGAAACTCTCTAATAAAAGTTTAGAGAGTTTCAGTATTTAAAAATGTCCTTTTTAAATGTTGGTGAATATAAGTATTCTTCTTTCTGATTCTCAGTTTATTTACAACTTGACTATGTCATAAAAAGGCATTTATAATCAATTCGGATGATTCTATAAAACATTACCATCTTAGTTATCGTATGTTGATGATAGATTCCATGTTATCTAGTATGCATTTATAATGAATGTGTAGTTACTGTTTAGAATGTTATGGCCTATGACTGTTAAGTTTCATTTTAACAGTTTTCTATGTCAAAGGAAAAAAATAAAATAAAATAAACGTTTAATTACAGTTATTCACATCAACTTAGGACATGATCCCAGTTAGAAGTTTGGGTACTAATTTATATATCAATTAAAAGACCAGCATTTGTTACAATAATGCATTCAGTTTGTTTGGCCCTAGGGTAAAGACTACCAAGACAATCATAAATTTGACAATCATTGGTATATAACAATGTCTGTTTTTGATGGCACTCTGAGAAAAGAAGTGTTGTCGTTTTTGGACCTTGCATGTATCTGGGTGTCAGTACTGGAAAGTGATGCTATTCTTCATTCTCTTTGTACAGTAAGATGCCATAGACTGCTTAGTTATGTGGAGTGATTATGTATATTTCCTATTCTTAGGATACATTACACATATAATTATATGTTATTACACGTCGACTTTATTTCCTATTCTAAGGATACATTACGCACATAATTTTATGTTATTACACATATACTTTGTTTCCTATTCTAAGGATATATTACATATATAATTTTATTATGTATCATCTTCAGTTATCTGGTAATTCAGTTTGTGCTGGAAATTTGCTGTTTTAAAATCGAGAGCCTTATCTAAAAAAATTTATTCTTTCTTATATTATAGGTAAATTTGAATGGATGGAATATTGAGGTCTTTGTGAACAGATTTATTTCTGATGTACAGTAAAAGCTTAACTAACCGGCATGCTTGGGAAACGCCGATTTCCGGATACCTGAAAAGTTCGGATAGTTGAGTGTGATGGGAAAAATGGAGGAGGGGGGAGCCATAGCCTTTTTTTTTTTAGATTTTTTCGGCCAAATAATTCGTTTTTGTCATTTTGAAATGTGCATTAAATGTAATTTTCGAGAATGTTTCTGTATCTTCTGTAATGTATTTACAAAACATATTATGAAGATTTTAATTTAACAATGATGATAAAAATTTTAAAAGAGTATGATCTGAAGCTGAATTTTTACCGTAAATATATAGATTGTAAAAATATAAGCATATAAAAATAGCCGATGAAATTGAAAAATATTCTACTCATCAAGAATAATAACTCTTTTAAGTGTTCATAAACAAATCCCAAACTGAATATCAAAACTAATTATCTTTTAAAAAATCGAAAGGGTTATTGCGCAATACGCGCTCCTGCACATGATATTACGTAATTGGATTTAACATCTGTAGGTATTCGGAGATTAAATAAATAAAGGAAAAGAAAGAGACACCAATCTGGAGTAACTCCCCATGAGCTTGTTTTTTACCGGTTCTATCCCTTTACTTTTTTTTCGGTTGGCGATTTCATTTTTAGGTTTCATTTTTCAACGAAAGGTGAGGACCTATTATTATTTTTTTTGTTCTCACTTTTGCTTTTGAAACCCCCCCCCAAAAAAAACAAGTCTGTGTACGTCACAGTACTGTATATTGCTTTATTGTTTTTTTTCCTTCTACGCCCCTCCGTGTGGAATGGACGTTGCATTCCAAAAATAAATTGTCCGCGTAAATGGAACAGCGCATGCTAAATTTTGGCGCGTTGATGTAAAATTTTTAGAAAAACTCATTTTCTAATTTTTCCAGTTAGTTGAGCTTTCCGGATACTTGAATGCCGGATAATCGAGAGTTTACTGTACCAAGGTGCATCAATTATTTTTCATAGGATTTAGTTCTGATAGATTTGGACATTTTTTTATATCTAAGTCTTTTATAGCTGTCTGTGCTGGTGAAGCAAATCTCATTATAGGACATATGATTGTGCAAATGTGCATTTGCAATTCATCCTGTGCTGTGAATGTCTTTCTGTCAGCGGTCTTTATTTCTCATGCCTTGTGTTTTGCCTGTTTTATGTTCTATATGCTCCCTGAAATCGCTTGGAATCTGTCTTTAAAGCCTTAACCTTTGGGGAAAGTTGCTGAAAAACCCATTAGCACAATCAGTTCACAGATTTTCTAAAAGGCATGCTATTATCTTTTAGTTACGTGCTTATCTGTAGATAATTTGTTATCTCCCATGTTTGCTCATTCAGGTCCAGTATGACCAGTGGGATGATGAGTCAGTAATGAACCAAAGCTTGTCAGCTTGGATGACACCAAAGGATCATTAACTGGGATGTTACAAAACTTAAATCATTGCAGTGCTTTAATTTTGTATGAAGGAACTATACCAAGATTTACTGTTAGACCCCTACTGACCTTTCATGAAGTCCTTGTCTGGAATTTCTTGGACCTGAATTGGATGTATCTGAACTTCACGTATCTTCGGGAATGTTCTGCTGTAGAAAAATACCGTAAAAAATTTTGTGAAATATATTGGGTTGGAAATTGTTAATCATTAAAAAAACCAAAAAACCTGACTTTCACTTTTTATAAATAATGGTTTAATTTTATATTCAATTACATACAGAAATTCGAATGGACCCAGAAGTGGAATATTGCTTCCAGTTAATAGAAAAGTTTGGTATTTTTAAGTATTGTTAAATTTTCCTGTACTTATTGAATGTACTGTATTGGAAATTCTTAAGCTGTAGCTTGCTAATCCCAGGTGGGAATCACATAAAATAACATTCATCACAAAAATTTAACCAATCCCTTTTCTCGGGTTTTTCAATATTTGCAAGCAAAAACTGAATTTCTCATTACATCATCATTATTTCATTCTTGAGTCTGTTCACTCGTTGTACAATTTTGGGATCAATAAATGTTTTCAACCTGAAAAGAGATGGTAAATAAAAAGAATTTAAGGAGCCCTGCCCTTTATCATCATTTTCCTCATTGCTTTGAGAAATGCTGCATATTTTCACAATGCTAATTTTTATTTTTACACTCTTTTATTTAAGTTGACTTATTTTATGTTTATAAAATGTTTATATTAATGTTCTGAAACTGCACAGTTGTGTTCCCTATGATGGAACAATATTTTGTTATTTTTCGGAACTGAATTATTAGTTAATTGATTTGTTTTATTTAGTTTTGATTCGTTACGAGTGGTGTCATCTGGTTAATTTGAGGAAAATTTATTACAAGATTCTAGAATAATTATAATCGTGATAATTGATAATTATAAAAATGAATTTTGAAAGATGTTAAAGATTAAAATCTAGAAAATAGTTTTTACTATCAAAAATTTGGTGGTCAAAGCAAAAATTTTAGAAGCATGAAATGCTGAAAACAATTCAATAAGGAAATTAAGTCGCAGTGAATAACAAAAGTATGAAACTTTTTAAACATTCGTTAAAAATTCGAATATATTAGGTATGTGATAAAGATTCCATTGCATTTCCATTTCATCTGGAGCAGGGTGTCCCAACCTTTTTTTCCCTCATGTACACCTTGATTAGTCTTTTCATTTTCACGTACCCCTTACTATCATATCTCCCTCTTTCCCCATGCAAAGAAGTTTTCACCAATGATGTTAAGGACTTAGGTTAGCTTCAGGGTCAAATGACTCAAAATAATAAAATTTGCCGAACTTATTTTTTTAATTTTACAATTTATTTCATTTTTACATTAGTATTAGTACCACACCAAAATAAATGAAAGCAGTATTGTATTAATTTCGCATTAACTTATTAGGATTGCTAAAAATTATACTTGGTAATAGTCAACTATTCAAGTAATATAGTTATTAAATACCAAGTATTCACTTGGGGAAACAAAGTTCTGTAATTTTTTTAAAATCCTTTATACAGTAAATTCTCGATTATCCGGCATTCAAGTATCCGGAAAGCTCAACTAACTGGA